>DWON01004179.1:0-16674 GCA_018251015.1 Phocides pigmalion okeechobee | reverse complement strand
TCCCCAACCGAAACACAATACATGAAGAACATGTTGCTTTACGGCAGGTTATGAGGGTGGCGGTGGTACCGCCCCGGTCGAGCTCTAACGGCTCTACCACCTTTAAACTAAGAATCTACCCCTTTCTCTACTTATATCTAATTAAATCTCTCTGATTTCATCACCTGCACAGTTGTTCTAGTAGAGTTTGTCATATATATGGTAACATCCAACGATCCATTGCCAAAAAAATTATAGGTATATTTGGAGAAAATATAGTGAACATCACGTCATATAAAATCTCGTATAAAGCTGGTACCTACAAAAAATTCTCGTAAAAGAAGAGGTTGGTACGCCAATTGGCTTTCTGTCGCATGTAGTCAGCTGTGCGCAGTATTGCTTCCCTCCAACCCCTCAAACCGACCCGGACGAAACGGGCCCAGTGACGTCACTGCAACCCCGCTTACGTCATACACAAAACGACCATGGACGTCCTTAATCGATTCTGAGGTGATATGCCTTTTTGGTTAACCCTTTTGGTCTTCTATTTAACGGTACATTTATTCATCGTAGATATGATGTACAATTTCGACATTTAATGTTTTATTATAAATACGAGTATATACATACATTTGGGACTTAACAAATATATATATATGGATATCAACTGAAAATAATGTAAAATAAATGTAAATAGGTTTGATAGGTCTGATTTGCCGACTTTCCGATTATTTACTCAATTCCAAGCCAGATAGAAATATAAATTATTAATTTGGATATTTGAGACTTATCTTAAAATCTGTGTACAATCTTTATAATATTTACAAACACTTGAATCACGGCTAATCCCAGTAGGTGAACCATGAATTAATATATGAACGATATTATTTTGCGATGTCAAATATTAAATAAATCAACGAATTGTTTATCAATCACCAATGATTATCAAATACCAACATATGATTGAACAATAGTTAAATCCCTTTGAGTAATAGAACTATAATATTTCTATTTTTGTGCATCTTAGAAACGTCATACTTTATCTTCAAGATTCGAACTGTGCGTGGCCATGAATTATCTGAATATTGATGTATTTGTAATCATTCTGTACCCATACAATTAAATAGCGCAAAAACTGTTGTAAGCTTAAAATATGACAAGAGATATCGTCGTCCTACCAAAATATAACAAGGCTGTAACGAGGGTCGGCCTGCCTCAGACACACAATTAATTATCCTTTTTTAACATCTACCAACGGAAAAGAATGACGGACTGTGAAACACCAAAGTTTACATTAACATGAAACAATGTTTCACTTATTTAAAAATGTCAATTTTTGTACCCGATCTTATATTCTCAATAGATATTTAATGTCCTGGTATTTTAGTAAAATACGACGAGTACACCCTCGTCAATTCCCTTATAATAATAAAACAATGTTAATTTAATTACACCTGTGTCATTAATTGTCAATAAATACCAGAGTTAACTAGGAGCTCCATGTTCAATTGTATCTGAACACAGCATTGCTACTGCTACTGTTATAAGGTATAATGATGAGCGGTAGTGATTGCGAAGCCAAACCGTGAAGAGTTCCACCACCTTTGAATTAAGTTTAACAAAACAAAAACAAAGGTAAGATGTAATTTACTACACAAACAATTACTTTTTGATCGAGTAGTTTCCTAACACAATTTTTAATATTCTTTATCGATGCCGATCGAAGACCTTCCCTTCATGCCGTGCAGATATTATTAGAGTGAAACGTAACTCAATATTATGACATGGTCTACGCTGTCGCAAATAGAACATATATGTTGTAAGTAATAATTAAGTATCTTATCTCCTAATAATTAAAGTGATAATGTCACTATAATGGAATATTTACCAGGAAATTTGTAGGGCGTAAACACACGGATATTATGTTTAAATAATAATCTAGCACGTAAATGTACTCCTTATTATTATTTATGGACGTGTATTATATCCATAATATATTTTAGTAATATAGTTCACAATAGATTTAAACGTATTACATTACATATAATATTGGAATTTACATATAAGAGTGCAAATAAAATACTAAGGAAATCTTACCGAATATCTCTCCCTTGCTGGCGTATTCAGATACAATGTAGATCATGTTTTTCGTCTCCATGACCTGAAAAAAAACCAAATTAGTTTCGTAGATATTTTTCAATGGACTTTAGAATTTGATCCATGAGATAAGATTTGAATTGAGAATATTTTTCTTTTTTACGACTTTGGATAATAATGGTTACACATAAAAGCCCTATAAATAACATTGGATTTTGTTTCGAATATATAATGTTTTATATTCAATTATATAAAACTATTCGGTGACACAAGAACCATAAATGGAAATGCGTCATATAGTAAATATATTAATTCCAATATCGTACAGAAAGTCACCACATCCTTGTATAATCAGTTATTCTTTAAAATAATTGTCATTATTCTCGAAATTTCTTAGAGTCTATCTCACTCGCTGTTTAAATCAGAACACGAAATCGCATTTCAATCACGAATTCGTTCCGAAGACAATTCCTTTTTCGACGAATTTCTGCCACTGCTCCATAATTCTGATTCAGTGATTTTAATAAGATTAGAATTTCATCGGATACTGATTTAAACGTTCATCTTTTCAGTATAAACACGTATAAGTTTAATTGTAAATGCTTGCCACGCATTTACAAATAATAGTTACATTTTGATATACATATGTATATTACAGTTTTTATGCTCCAGGCACCACGAATCACTTTGCGATCGTGTAATTGAACTCCAAATCAAATTATTTTCACTCTTAACCCATAAGTTTTTATTTCTACACGTATGTGCCTCGAATCGATTACTAGCTAATACCTTACTACTTAACTAGAAAACGTTTTGTAATAAACAGTACTTTAATTTTTAAAGAACAGAAAAATTATCTTATCTTGACTTTTTATGGAAAAGAGATCAAATAGAAAATAAATTAATATAATAGAAACTGCATAAAGCTGAGGTTCAATTTTTTAAACATTTTTATTTATTATTATAATACAAATCTACAACATATTAATGTGGTCATATATCTCCTGACTTAAACTCCGACCTTGTTTACAAATTCGTATACGTAAATAAATACATATTTGCATGTTCCACAAAATTACTCGAGTTTAATGAGTATTGCTGTTGCTGCTTATCAATTACTCAGCTGTGACACAATATTAACAAACTGCGGACATCAATACAAGACTAAATAATATTATATGCACCCACAAATGTTGTTATTTTGAATCGACTGTACTAACTTTCAAATATGTTACATATATATATATATGTATGTATTTATGTATATATATATACACATTGCTATCATTGCAACCTAATCGATATCACATTATTTAGAGATAAATTTTAGCAAAATCAATAAAAAAAATTAAGAAAATGGGATTGAAATAACGTAAATTTGTTCAGAGCTGATAAAACAAAGACTTAACTTGTTTCACATTTCCTGATCCAATTAGAAAAGCAATTTGGAGTTCGGAACGGAAGTTTAAGAATTAAGTGTCAATGTCACTGGAGTTTCTTAACCAAAAAAGTTATATAACTTTAGCATACTTTGGTGCAAATACTTAGCGTGAGATCAGAAAACAAAACAGCAAAGCTAAAGCCAAGAATATTTAGAAACGTGTCATTTAAAACGTGATGTGATATTGAAACAAATAAATTCTATAGCACATATTCAAAAAGCTACGTAATATATATTAATATAATGACACGTATAATAACAAAGTATAGAATAATATGCAACGTTTATAATAAAGTATGTGCCTTAAGTTGTTGGCGTAACACTTGCGAACTTCGTATATACATTATGCCATTAATTTTACAGTACAAAGTAGTGCAAACTGACTTTCGAGCCGCGCCCATGAACTTTGCAGCCGCGTTAGATTAAAAGCAGACATAAATATCTCGTGAATCACACTCATTTAGAGACGAGCAACTGCTGAAAAAATAAAGAATCGAAATATTCAAATGAGTCGGTGAGTAAGCAACCGATTCATTCAACATTCGATCGATTAAAGGCTGTATTTAAATAGGCTGATTGTACTGTATTGTATAGTAAATTTACAATTCTATTGCATTTGATTTTTCTAAATAATTTAATAAAAACTTATTACGTGAAGCAAAACGTAATAAAGTTATGGGGGCAAACATTTTTAGCAAACAGCTTTTTAAAAAACGTCTCGGATTCTGGTTTGTTGTAGTTAAGAATACTATATATTTTACCGCCCGCCCGATTTTAGCTAGAAGCAATTTCATTTCGCATTTTAACGAAGATTCAGTTGTTATTTATCATTCCTTACTACATACCTACATTACTTATGTGACATTTACCATTCCCTTATAATTCTATTAAAATTTTCCGCTGCCTTTGTATAAACTTGACTAACATTACAATTTTAATACTTGATGAGTGTACTTGTTTAGAATATCTTTAGACAAACAACTGCATAGTGAACTTTTATACGAAATTATGATTCTAACATTAAGTAAAGTAATTTAAAAATTATTACATTAGTTACAATATCCAATCGTAGCTACAAAATCAAATCATGCCCAATGATTTTTTTAACAATATGGCCAAAAAGATTCCAATTATTGTACTTAAGCTTTAATTTTAGTATTAATATCATAAGCTTGTATTCAATATTAATGTAGTTTGAACCTCTGTTCTTGATTGTGCTTGTCCACACACTCGTAATTACCTTGTAAAACGAAACATGCGGATGTTTGATTGGTATAATGGAAACATCACATTTGAAACATTACTTCCGCGGTAAAGACACGAATACTGGTCTAAGGCGCCATTCATGGTGATATTGGTGATAGAAATATTTGTAAACAACGGGACCTTCGATAGGTCCCACACATGTTTTGAATATTTATTCAATCCAATCATGTACTATTAATTGTGTTACAAAACCACATTACGCATCGGCTATTACTACGAATGAAGGAATCGATATTATTTATCATAATTAAATTGAGATAGATTCGTTTAACTCAAATTCATTTTATTTGCACTTTTTTCACTAAAATTCCTTTACTAATAATTCTTCCCTTATCATTTTCCTCCATTATAAATCATTTCAATTAATGTTTACTATCTTGCTTATGACGCTAGACTGTACATACATATATACATACCTATACATATATGTAACTATCTATACATACGAATGTAAAGTATTTCATCGAAACCCGAGTTTCTTCACAGAGGAAAATAACTGATTCTACCACTTATCCAAAGATAATTTGAAATAGGATGACTCTATCTTACTTTGTACTTTTTATAGAAAGTTATCTATCTGTTATAGATCACGTGTACTATTGTACCATATTATCAGAATATACGTGTATAATTCTTTGAGCTAAAATAAACGTAAAGTAGACATTTTGTACAAGGGAGCTCACAATGTAAATGGAGAGACAAAGAGAGAAGCGGAAGTCTAAAAAAAAGAACTAACTTCGTACGTACGTACTTATTGTATATTCTTTTGTCGCGAAAATTAATTTACATATGAATGCTTCCAAAATAAAACACACACTTAAGAAAATATTATATATGATCACCAACGCGCATACAATAGAATAAATGACTAACGACTTACGAATCAAAACAAGGAAAACGTTCAAGAGGAAAAGTTTAAAACAAATATTTGGTACTTTACTGACTTTCGTTACAAACATTTAATTTTTATTTTTAAGCATTTCGCTCATCGACCACTAAAATAAATTTTAATACAAGTACGAGAATATCGTGGTGAAAATAATTTTGAATACTTTGCGGAAATGGTAATGTATCGTCACGGTGTCAAACTTTATATATAAATATTAATAGATAAATTGGTGCTATCTGATATCAGAAAGTTTGCGTAATTTTCCTAGAAGATTAATATGACAGATATAGATACAATTGAAACACGAAAATTACATGAAAGGCCTTTTAACCTATTTAGGAATCGATCTATTATTGATGACAAGAAAAGACAAGAACAGGATAACATATGCACAATTTATGATTAAAGTTACCTATACTAATATTATAAAGCTGAAAAAATTATTTTATTGTGGTTGAACGAGTTAGTACGCTAGACCTACCAAATTTGGATAAATATGTTTGAATTTGTTGAACCATCTGTTGAGAAATGTAAATAATTGGCATCACGCCATAGCGTGGTGCCAATTATTTACATTTCTCAACATAGGTCCTAAGGATCATAATCCTTAGGACCGGAACAACAGGAAATGAAACAGTCCTCGAAATAGAAATAAAATTATCCTTTACTTCTATGCATTTATTTTAAATATTTAACTCAATTAAAATAGGTATTTATAAAAATACGGCAATAATAATTTGAAACATTTGTAATTACATTTCTTCCATATAATGAGAAGATTTTAAAGAAAATAATAATTTAAAACTACTGATTTCTTTCACAGTATATCATATTTGGATTACATAAGTTGGTTCGTAATAGATACATTTCATATTTACCACGCTTTTCAGTTCCGTAATACATAGTTACAGTTTACTGGCATAGTTGTATAACGCATACAAGTGATCAACTACGCTAGAGTTAACCTGTATACAAGCTTCAATAGCCTGATATTCATAACGCCTTAATAATTAACGGAAATGGAAGAGGAAACAGAAAACAATCAGTTATTGTACTTTGTCTGTTATGCTGTAGCCTTGTCTATGAATAAAAGAGAAACTGATGGAAAGAGAACACGAGTTATAGACAATTAGTTTAAGGACTGAAGTAACTATGAATTACAAAGTAAAAAGCCTATGGGTACAAAGACGAAATAATAAAATGCCAATATTACGATTTTTATTTTCGTTAGTTTTTTCAAATCAGGTTTATTTTTTCAATTACAATTTAAGATAAAACGTTACGGACCTCATACAGTTTAATTATTGGCATTCCAAATATGCCAATTAGTTACTATAACAGTCATTAAACAGAAAATTTCTCATATTTCTTTATCTGTGACTTAGTGAAATTGGTTCCGTGTCTTGTAGCTGTTAGTCCCAGTTTTCTAATTTATGATATTTTTGTTATGGTACTTTTATTTCAATAAATATACCAATCTGTACATATGCTACAATGGTGGCAAAACTGTTTCTAATTTGATAGATTCATGTTTATAAATCTTCAAATAATAATGAGTTAAGGATTCACTTCACATCTGTTTTATTTGGATTTATTATAGTGCAAAATGTAGCCACCACTGAAATAAATGCATAGCTACATAGAAGAATACTTCGTTATTCCTTCTCCGTTAAATATTTAACCGCTGAAGCTCTCGGCTTTACTGCGATATTTAACTAATCATATCATTTGGACTCGATGATAAAAGGCAAATACGAGTACAAAAACTGTAAATAATGGCATCCATACAAATACATCAAAAGGAAAGTAGCAAAAACTCAATTTACTCATTCAATGGCTCTATAAGGTAACTCCCACACACTTTCCGTACTAAATGGAGCTAAATATACGTAGTTTCAAAAGCGTGACACGTTGATTTCACGTGACATTTAGTATCTGACACATAACTCAACTCATGTTCACGATAACTGTGAATATAATGTTGTCTCGTTTGTATCGGTTCAACAACTTGTAGTATCATCAGAGTCATGTGCAGTTGAGTGTAACTGTTAACCACTGGTTAATCTATGAAATAGGATTTCCTGATTCATTTTATTCTTCGTTTTTTTCCTAAAGATCTTATTGCTTTTCTGCCTCGCCTTGCCTTGCTGATTGATGCTGACATAATTTCGCAGCATGTATCAAAATTATCGAAAAAATCACTATTGTCGGTAGTGTTCAGAAATATTCTTACTTTGGAAGGCATGCTAAGCAAGCTAAGCAGTCAATGAACCTTGTTGGGGTCCTATGAAGGGTTAGAGAAAATACAGGTGACAGGTTAAATACTAACGTTACGCTACTGCAGAACCTGAGGAGAGATCCGTATCCCAAAACTTTGTCCCAGCGGTGAAACATAAAAAAGGTTGCAACCCAATTGTGAAAAGTGCATGATATTTCCGTTAATTTTATTTCAGAGATCTCAGAGTAGCCAAAAAATTGCGAACCTCTGATACTTGAGGCGTTTCAACTTATTCCTCCTAGACCATCCTGTAAACTATGGGTCCACGAGAAACTCTTTAATATATTCACAGCGCTTATTTTAGATTTTAATCAATCGATTTAAATTGTAAATTAATTCTGCAGAAATTCAAAAACAAAATTAGTTTAATATAAAACGAATCTATTCCAAATTTTGTTTAGCGTGTAATTATTTAGTATTCATTTAACCGTAAAAGGTAATTACCTTGGTAAAATGGCAACTCAGTGTTAATTCTTACTTCACACGAATTAGTTTCGCTAAACTAACGGATGCCGCAAATTTCTATTAACACGGTCAACACTAACCAGCGAATGTCCGCAAACAAACGGTACAATTATCCGGCGGATTCAACGCAACGTTAAATAGAATTACCGACCAAAGTTATTTTATGTACTTAATGGTTGTAGCAAATCAGCGTTCACCCATATATTGCCTGGTCATTGCCATTCAATTTGTAACCAATTCTATACAAAACGTGTATGTAACAGAATAAAGTCCATCACAAGAGCGTTGCTACTGATCCTAAAGAATAAACGCCTCGAAAAAATTAACCCAAAAACAGTAATTGACATTAATATCCATTTTCATTTCAGGTATTTCATTGAAGTAAGTTTATCACACATGGTTAGATAGAATGTATATACAATATAAGGTAATTTGTATTTCCAACATCTATACAAAAGAAGATACTATAGATAAGAAATATTGGACATATTTAAATTCCCAATGACGTAAATTTGTAACAAGCGATTATTCATACTAAGCTTTATTTACAGTAATTATGTCGAAGCGTCACGCTTATTTATAAAATTAAAGAATACTTTGCAGAAAGCAAATAAACTTCTTGCGTCAACAGTAGCTGTTTACTCTAAATGTTTGCAATTGATACAGCTCTTCATCGATTAAAGGTATAATATTTGTGCAGGTAAAGTGCTTCTAAGATATTAATTAGGTAAATGTGATTCCTGACGTAATTCTTTGTATCGAAGGTAATGGGAAAACTCTAAAGTGAGTTTAACGTGTTGCAATTGTAACAATTTTTTATAATTACAAATAATAGTTCTTAAGAAGGTAACAAGTGCTTTATTGCAACGAGTTATATATATATATATATATAACCTACAACACCACAAAAAAGAGCGACAATGAATATAATGAATAACCAAAAAAATGTGAATTATTTTGTAAGCTGACAGATGTATGAGTGATTGTATATTTCAATGGTTTTATTAACATATAATAATATTCAATATGATTAACAATATTAATCATATTGAATAATAGGTTACTTTTAAAACTCACCTGATAAAGCTTAATTATATGAGGATGGTCCAGTCTCTTCATGATGTCCACTTCTCTGTAGACTTTCTGAAGATTGCTGGCATCTAATTGTGATTTATCTATTATCTTAATTGCTACCTGTAACAAGAAAAATACTATTTAACGTCCTTATATATAAACCACGACTATTTGTGCGTTGTTTAATCATACTTAAATTTTAAGTAAATAAATAGTATAAAATTGTACTGACATAATCTAAAACTAATTTCCTCGTAGATATCTCGCAAACTATACGAAGTTTTAAGTTGATAAATTTAAAAAAATATTTCTGTACATTTAATTTTAGTCAGTATTTGTGGAAAAAAACTATTAATTAAACATTGGTTTATGAAACATCTGAGACTTTTAAAAAATATTTCCTCATTATGTAAATGAGTATAAAAATATTCCTTTCACATATCTAATTTAACAAGAACATACCATTTAGAAGAATTATAAGATAAATATTTACAAACAACATAAACATTAGACGTAGCTACACTTCACTCCATCAATTCTCAGTTGTTAGTTCCTAAAACTAATTTAAACAACATCCTTCTAGGTAACGCACTTATTATCAAAATAAATTAATGATGTAGATAGTGACTTCCAAGTAGATATTTAACGAAAACTTTCGACATCTTCGTTGTTTCCACGTAGACCACATCGAAATTTAAACTGTAATTCAGTCACTTTTAATAAAATATTATTTCTTTATTAGTTACATTTTAATTGTATTGTAGATCTCTAATCTTTAAAACAAATCAACAACAATAAACTATTCAATTATTTATTTTTCATGCGGTACAAGTAGCGAATAAATGATACTCGTTTTAATGTCTTCTTACGTTGCAAGTATCAGTTCTTCTGATGAATCTTTCACACAAAAACTAAAACCTTTAACTATCTATTTTCATCCTACTAAGTAAATGATAATCAATTACTGTTTAAAACGATTTTACCTGATATACATCTGTTACTCTCATGGACTAATAAAAGTGTATGAATGTTATGTGACCACATATCTGTACCTTACGGTATACCTACGGCGTACAATAATGATAAACAACACAACGTATGTTAATCCGAATCGGACGTGTGCATTTTTAATGTCAGCACTACTGTGAGTAGCGGAACAGTACTGTTATTCGGTGATTTGCTGTTTCCATACAGACAAAGAGGCGCTGACGTCAAGCGAGCGTCACTTGCGGCCGATTGAGCCAATTGACGTGATTGGGCGACCTCTCCGCCGACTCAATAAAAAGGTTCCATAGGAAAGAAAGCCATTTGAACGGACGTGAACATTAACAGAGCACGTTGAATTGTATTTACGTACCTACTTACTGGTGGAGGAATTTTATATTGCGAATGGTTCTAAAATAGTGTCCAATTGACAATTTATTGTTGGCGACTATACCTAATTAAATGATTGAGATATATTAATTAGTATTTTAAAATAATAATAAGAGCTGTTTGTATCTCAATAAAAATGTTAGATTTCCACGTTAGAGATTTGTATTATAATATAGAACTATTAGGTTTTACGATATGCATAAGCAAAGGTATAATTAGTTTCCTATAATCACACAAGTTTTAAATGTTAATCAACTATAACTACGGTAAATGATCAAGAATTGCACGAAAAAGTTCTAGTTGATAGAATAACCAATCGTAATCAGCATAAATTCATTACAATAATTTATACATTGCTATATCGAATTACCAACATCAATCGGATTTATCACTAGAAAAAGTCATAATTTCCTTATAATACAAGTCATGACGTAACGAAGGTCCTATTACGAATCGATGACCTTACGTGTCACGTAATCTATTAGTTTAATATGGCCACAAACACAGTACCTATGGTAGATTACAACAATTCTTTAAATTCATCCTTAATGAAATCAATACGGAACTCTACAAGCAGTAAGCCTAGTCAAGGAGTCTCATTATCACATGGGCTGCTTATGTTAACTCTTAAACATCGTAACAAAATACTGTACGTGAATGAACCATTGAGGCACTAAAGTATTGTTAACAAAAGGCCCCGTTAAAATAGCAACGTTGATAAAAAACGGAGCACGCGTATGTTTGCAGAAATATGAATCGAATTGCCGGTCAGCAGTCCCGACATTGGCCTCAATATGATATCATCATTACGCACATATCTTTACGTCACTAAGACCTTAGGTATCGAAAATCGTTTGTGCAAATAACCTATTTCGTCGACATCTCTGATTACATGGCTACTTTGTTATCACTTATCGTTCTTGTGATAATATAATTATGTTCCTCCAATTCTGTTAATAGGTATCTACGGCAAATCATTTGTACTGCATCTGTGGAATTTACTTCTAACTTGAAAAAAACACGATGCTACGGAATTTAACGATTTGCTCATTACAAAAAATATGTTCGTCAATATTAATCTTAAATTAGTCGCATTGCAGTTTTATAAAATAAAAACTTTTTGCCGTAAAACTATAAATGAGTAGGGAAGGATACGTGCTCTAAAATTGAAAGTAAAAGCTCTTCGTAAATAGAACATTACTATTTAAAAAATAAACTCTATAAAATATTTTTTTTTGCAAATAAAATCTACATCGTGTCTAAGTCTTTAACCAGTTACTTTATTATATGCCTCAGGATTTGTGACGAATGAAAATATCCGGAAGCCACCTGCACTTCGTATAAAACAATGAGTCATATTATGTTGCATACTTCTCTTACTATACAAAAACAGTTGGAATTCCTCTTATAAAAACACATAACAAGAGAAAATGCAAGTATTGTGGTATCACATAAAAACAACATACATACGAATGACATATCGTAAGACTTAGAGACAATGATTATATATTATATATTAAAAATATAAACTCACACTTAAAAAATTACCAATTGAACGCAAAGTAAAATCATAACATATTCACGAAATCAAATCAGCTTGATATCATTTTTGAGTTTAATTTTCATTATAATCAATATAAATGCAAGAAAATATTTATATACAAATGGGGTTTAGAAAGTATAAAAATCGTGCCGCTGATTTCATTTATTAACTAGGTAAGTAAGTCAGATATAGCGAACCAATTAACGAGTAATTTGATCGATCGCAACTAACGAGAAGGATAAATCATCGACATCGTCTCGGTAAACAACAAACGGATTCAGCGATGTTCGTGCGTTCAACGATTTTTGTTAAGTCCAGCTGTTGCCAGCATAGTTGGTTGGACGAGAATTAAAAATTTTAAAATATAAACTACTACCTATTTTTGTGTTTTGCCGTGTGCAAGAGATGAATACAAATTGGCCTGCGGTATTGTTTACGTTGAAGCTATATCTTTGTTGATTATCCGCACATTTTTGGGAACGGTACCAGAGCTGTATGCAGTATATTTTTTAAAGCAATCAATCATATAAGGAAAATAAAATATTAATTAAATAAATTTATAGAATTTAGACTTTTTACTGAGACCTAACTTAAAAACATTACTATTTGTCAAGTTATGTCTGCAGTCGTCCTCCCTTATAACCGGAAAAAGCCTTACCCAAGGCTCCATGGAAACCTGTTTAGAAAAGCGATCCTTTGAAATAAGGTTGTAGTGGTCAATAAATTATCCATATCTTCAAAATAGATTACCATATACCATATTCAACAACGGTGATCAGTAGTCGGTTTTTTTTATAAACTATCCGTTTAGCTCATTTCAAAATGTTTAACAAAAACATGTTGTAATTAATTTCCATCACAACAAACAATTAATTAAATATTATCATTTTTATCGCTATGAAAATAGTTGTAAATAACATGGTATATCACGTTCATATCATTGAATATGTATTAAAAGAAGGATATTTATACTCGAGACGAGGTTGCTCAGGGGTTATCGTTGAAAAAGAAACGGCTCACGTGTACCTACATACCTAAATTATTTGTTATTCATTATTCAATATATACCGCAATTTGATAGTTATACAAACATCTGTAACATCAATTGTGTACAAAATTTTGTCAAGGAAATATTATTTATTAAAACGCTAATCATAGATTACTTGAACGAGAAAAATATCCTATATTTTTTTATAAATTTTATATCAATCTAGCGTTCAAACTTGATCTTCTATAAAACTATCGACGATTAAAATCAAATAAATAATATTTTTCTTGACAACATAAAGTTGTATTTGATGTGACTGTGCCTTGATAATGTTTTATATATACCTATATATTAATATTTAGTAAAACTGCATCGTCTTTGTTAAACTTAATGTCTTTTATTTTACGAAAATATACAATACTATTTGTTCTCCGCGATTTCACTGAAGCTTAAATCTGTGGTTAAGCTTCTGACGTTCGAACATTCATATTTCATAGTTCGGATTTTAGTATTTATTTATCTTTCATAACTAAAACAATTTCTCTATAAATTTTCAAATCTCAGAATCTGTTACCTACCTCAATAGATTATCACATTCAAAGTAACAAAAAAAACAAATATGTAATGTTAGAATTTACAAAAAATAGTTATAATTGTCATAATTATATGTTATAAACATATATTATTCAGAAGCAAGCAATAAAATTGATAAATATATATAACTTTAGGCTTGTTTTTATTAGCCCAAAAACACGCGGATGAATGTATAAAACATCTATAAAGTACAAAGAGAAAAAAAGTAGGTTTAACACGATGACCTGATTAATAATATTTTTATGTCATTTACGCTCAAAGAACAATAGTGTTAAGCAAAAAAATACTTTTCTAAATAGCAAGTAGCTATTATGAAAGGTACTTCAAAGAGAATTTATTCGCATGATTACTCGTGTGGCTCATATTTTCACAAAGGTGCGTCATGTGGTTTTATTATCATTGAGTAATTAAGACTGAAAATTGATTTATATCTGGGTCTTTGTGTGGCAAAAAAAAGCTTATAAGTGGTGTAGCAATAATTCATGTGGCGTATTTTTTAATACAAGCACCTGTCAGTAGGTCAATAACCCTATGTTATTGAACTGCCTGAAACGTTGACGCCAGGGCGCGTGTGCACACTGGGGGAAGACTAGAAGTGATTTAATTTTGTCTACTGACAATAAAGATGTTATATAAAGCCTTTCAGAAATAGTTCTTTTTTTATAAATTCTCAACTACTATGTCCACTGCCTTTCAAATGAAACAATATTCAATAAAAAATTATCTCAATCGACGAAATAAACCAAAAATTATAATTTTAACCGTAGCAAAGTAATCAGAATATTAAATTTTGCAGCACCTGAAATGGAAACAACTATAAAAAAGTGTATATACAACATCGCAAAGAAAATGTCATATTATTCAAAAACAAAGATGAACACAATGAAGACAAACTCTTTTATGAAAATAACGGGGGCTTTACACCAGAACCAATGTTAGGGACATAACATCCATAAACGATGTTATTATAAACGATTTGATTCCATATGATGCACTACCGATGAGTTACGGTAGAAATTTTGTACATAAAACTGAATAAAAAGTTAAGCTATGGAAATATTTTATTTAATTATACATTAACATATAAACAACATCAATGTTTGTCATTATACTTAATTTTAAAAACTATCTATTTGACACTGACAATAATTTGCTGAATCCCCTAGATTATATTAAAATTAAATATGTTTTATTTCTATACATGCTATATAATAAATATAAGAAATCACAGCCAATCAACGTAGATTATATTAGTTAATGACAAATATCCTAATTATCATAAAACGGACTATCCATCCATCTATCGATTATATGTATTATTTATCGATATTGTTCCCCGTAGGTGTAGGTCAGTATTTTTAGTATTTAAAAGGAAGCTGTGAAAAGTTCGCAGTTTATTTGAAAGCTCTTCTTCTCAGCTCTTGATTTTAAAGTATTTTGCTCAATAACAAAAAAAACTGCAAAGCTAAACGTAGAAAAGCCGGCTTTAAAATGTTATGTACTACACTGCGCGTGGTCTGAAACAACTTAAAAGTAAACGTGGCAAAGGTGGTAGAGCCGTTAGAGCTCGCCCAGGGCGGCACCACCGCCATCTTCATAACCCGCCGTAAAGCAACATATTCTCCATGTATTGTGTTTCGGTTGTTGTGATTGCCGGATAAACATTATTGGAGACGACCATTTTAGTCCTCAAGAGTAGGAACGCATATCCCCGTCCATCCTTATATAGAACTTCTGTTCTATATAAGATTGGATGTGGTTGTCCATGGGCTGCAGTGACCACTTAACATCAGGTGGCCTGCATGCCCCTTTCTTATTCTCTGATAATAAAAAAAAGTGACGTAACTGCCTCCTTCTATTAGCATGGCTGTCTACTAGTAGTATATCTATCTTGTTGATTATTCTGGTATTTTAATGTTTTGTTTACTCAATAATTACTGTTCAAAATGGTTTTGAAAATTCTTAATCATTTATTTTCCTATTTAAGATTATAGTTTGGAAGATATTTATTCTTAAATTCATCAAAAATATAACTCTCCCCATTATTTGACTTTGAAGATGAAAAATTCTGGAGAAGTAACGTGGTAGTAGAACTTAAAAAAAATGACAAAAAAAATCTGAAAACGACATGTTGTTTTTCAGATGTAAAATATTTTTGTTTACTTAACTCCAGCTATGACTATTCATTGTGTGCAATACTGCACATATTAGGCAGCTTTTTGCTCCAATACTCCTCCAGTAGGCACATTTAACCAAATCAATGGGTAAATAACCTCTTGACTACACTTATAACATGTTTTATAAATAGAAAATAATAAAAAAAGATATGTCAAAAATAATCAAGTGGTATTCCTATTTGACAGTATCTCCGAGACTTGTAACATTCTCGCCTTTATCTTAAACTCGACTTGATAAGATTGACATTTGATCCATATACATATATATTAGCTATTGTCCGTGGAATACCACGAGAAAATGTTTTTTGTGAGGTTAAATATATGAACTACGAGGGTGCGTTTTTAAGTCCGCGGAATAGCGGGGTTGGAAGGGGGATAGCGGGCTCATTAAGGGCTGTACGTATTAAGTGACTCATAACTAGTATAAATATTAAGTTTTATCACAATTGCATCATTAGTTTTAAAACTATCGACAATTAAACAACTCAATCCGGAAGAAAATTTGAAGT
>DWON01004178.1:0-16676 GCA_018251015.1 Phocides pigmalion okeechobee | reverse complement strand
ATCTTCGTATATTGCTCGGGCAGCGTAACGTTGTCGTAGAGAGATCCGAACTATGCGACGGCTTGAGCGAGAATGGTAACTACCTGCGGGCGCTCGGAATTTTATAACAAAATTGGGTGGTGGTACATAGCTTTTTACGATCGGTAAAACATTTTTAACATTTCTAGATTTGGCTAAAAACGACTAATAAAAACAACATTGTCTTAAATATGCGGTTTCTCTCCGACATAAATATATATTTTTTAATTACATTTAAGTCAAAAGTTTTCGCAGTCAGGTTTAATATTTATTTTAATTCATCTTTTAAAAAATATAATATTCGTAAACTATAAAAATCATAGTTTTGTTTGCTGACGGTACCTGTCTTCAGGGTCAGGTGAGAGACCGTTCGGCTTTTAGCTCGATTGCTTGCTCTTAACGGCTTACCGTATAAGCAGTTCATGCTTGTACGTTTATGAACCGAGTGAATTATGAGTGATATGACTTATAGTTTTCGTTATATAAGTAAATAATATAGTTGTTACAATAAACAAGATTTAATTACTATATTATGTCATTTAGATATGTAAAATATAATCTAAATGTGTGTGGCTTAAGTCTTTATAAGCAAGACGGCTATTTTTGTCCTTAGGAGTGGCAATGCATCTTACGATCTTAGATAGAACTTCAATATTGTTTAAGGTTGATCGTTTAACTAAAATGGCAGTGACTTTAAAATTATCTTTTTTTATTTATGAACTGTTTGAAATGAAATAAAAACTTAAAGTTTTACTTATTTGTTTTAAATAATTTAATTATTACTTGTTAAGTGAAGGTATTTTTTTATATTGAAAGAGTAAGAAACGGACATGCAGGCCACCTGATTTTAAGTGGTCACTGCAACCCGTGGACAACCACGTCCAATCTCACATAGAACAGAAGTTCTATTTAAGGGTGGACGCGGATGCGTTCTTACTCTTGAGGACTAAGATGGTCACCTCCAATAATCCGGCAACCACACCTCCCCAACCGAAACACAATACATGAAAACATGTTGCTTTACGACGGGTTATGAAGGTGGCGGCGGTGTCGCCCCGGACGAGCTCTAACGGCTCTAGCACCTTTTAAACTAAAACTGAAATACAATTGGGAAATTCGCACCGAAATCCGTTAAGTTGTTTTTGACATTAGCGCTCACAAACGAGCAGACAAACAGACAAGTAGACAAAGATTCTAACAGCTATTGTTTTAGATCTATTGCCTTAATAATAGTTTTTCTTTATATCTGCCATGTACAGACAGCAATTAGTCACAATATTATTATTAGTGTAGATAGCATATGTATCCTTTTGAGTGTGTTATCACGGAATATATAGATACATGGCGCCGTAAGTTAAATGACCAGCTTACAACTTAATTGCACAAGTTACTAAATATATTTAAGCACCTAGTATATGACAGATTGCCATGTTGAAAATTTTTGTGTGACAAATTTTGCATGTGACATTTATGTTAATATTAACCCTGCTATATATATATATATATATCTACTTTAGATATATCTCTATAAATATATCTCTATAGATGACGTGACAACGTGACAATCGTTACTAGCTTTAGAAAGCTCTGCGCCCAGCAGTGATAAAAGATACAGTCAAAAAGCATATTTTAAAGCAATCTAAGAAAACTTTCACAAAAGCTTTCATGGGACTGAAGAGTGCTATTAAGGGAGTTAATAAGAGATAAGCAAACAACCCAATGAGAATCAGACCGAATCCGATTTCACGGAAAAACGAATTATGCCTCTCCGTTCGGGGAGACGTTTTGTCGCGAACCTACTTTATTCGATTTGAGGCGATCCGCAAATGAGGTTCTTATATCTAGCTAAACATAATGGAACTCAATTCGAGCCGTATTTTTACATTTAAATTTTTTGAAAATTTTTATTCTACAGTCATTTTTGAGAGTGACGTTAGTTACAGTGACTTTTAATCATACTGTTTTGTCACGAACCTATGGTACCCGTGTAAGTCTATCGTTTTTTATTGGAACCTACTTTATTCAATTTGAAGCGATCCTCAAATGAGGTTCTTATATCTACTTAAACATAATGGAATGCAATTTGGGTCATATTTGTATATTAAAAGTTTTTAACTTTTGACTTTCGATTCCCAATATTTCGAATCAGTTGGATGGCTCGTAGTCACCAGCTTCACAGCAGATTATGAGATTATGAGTTAATGTATTACGTCGGACGAGTTAATAGTTCAAGTCATTCAAGTGGTACTAAATTTTCTTGGTTCTATATGTACTTTCTTTAATTGAAAATAGTTTTTAGTCAATTTTATTCCATACACACTGCCGCTCTCAATTTAAGTTTTGACTCATTACACAGTGATTTGATTTTAGTATATTACTGCTAACCGACCTTTTTGTGTCTCCACACCCTAAAGATCCAATGAAAACAAGTCTTCTGATAACATCTAGTTTTATTTTTGGGTTTATCGATATTTTATAAGACATTCTAATTCAGGGCCGAATATGATTTGAATAATAATTTCGTGTTATGATTGGATGTTGTTTGTATCAAGTGTTGTATGAATACAAAAACTTGTGGTATAATTTTAGATATTTCCAGTGTTCTGGGACAAACCGAAACGAAACGCTTGCCAAATTATTCCAAAATCGTAATCCAATCGTAAGTCGAATTTAAATGGCATTTATTCAAAGTTATGTCTTACAAAATTCTCTCAGCTTCAGTTTAGCCGTGACCACGAGCCATGCGAGAGATTTGAAATATTGATTAGTAGATTTTGAGTATTGTTGTATATACCCAATATATACAAGAAAGAAGAATTATCGTTTGGAAAATGGTACAATTGCCAAATACTATGAAAACAACACCATTATTTTTTTTGAAAACAATACACAGATCAACAAAAAGTGTTCCTATAAATTTTTTATCACTAAAGTATATATTTCTACGAAATATTCTGTGCTTGAACTAGACATACGATCCACCAAATTTTATTTTCGAGCTAAAGGAAAAATATGAAAGTCTATTTGACTTATCTCAAAATGCTCGGAAGATAAGCACTGAGATGTATTCAGCGTAGTGGAGCCAAATCATCTTTGTATTCCACATACTCCATTCACAGCATCTGCGACGTTCTGAATGCCCGATATTCGCGAAGAAATGCCTGTTTTCCGAGAGTAAAGTGGCGTTTTTCTATGATCCCGCCACTCGGGTTCGATTCCCATTCGCATCACGTGCCCGAGTTCCATATAAAAGCGACATAAGCCTGTTTTTATTTATCGAATAGAAACGTGAAAATTCTGAAGGTTTTGTTTCTTACATCGCGTATGAATATTTGATCTTGTCACGTATGATTTAATAAACTACGTTTTTCTTTTCGATGTTAGGGAAGCAGAAAACGAGTCAAAGTATTTCAAAGGTGGGAGAACTGTACTTCGACTAGGAAGGTACCACCACCGCCCTCATAATCCGCCGTAAAGCATTACTCTTGTTTCGGTTGGAGTGGTGCGGTTGGCCGCTACACTTTGAGTTGAAGCGACCAGTTTAGTCTTCAGGAGTAGCAACGTATTTACGTTCGAGCTCAAATAGGATTTCAGTCGTGTTTGGGTTTGTACGTGGATGTCTGTGGGCTGCGACTACTTAACATCAGGTGGCTTGCATGCTCGTTTGCTATTCTCCTTATATAAAAAAATCTGATGTTAAATGGTTATAACAACTCTGGAGTAACATAAGGGTTGCAAGTTCGTATTAATATATTGTTAAATCACGATGGACTGATTATCTGATAAGAGTAGCGGGTAACCGCTGGATGCAGAGGGAAGAGTACCGGTCAGATTGGCGGCACTTGGGGGAGATCTTTGTCCAGCAATGGACACGTAAAGGCTGATGGATGGATAGAATTGCTAAATCTACTATTGCGTATATGATATTAATATCCATTTATTTAATATATTTAATATAACTGATATTATCGCGGAATTTACTCATTACGTTTGTTATATAACGGGTACTCACGGTTAACACCTTTTAATTGCCAATATTTCGAACCTGTTGCACGGGTCGTGGTCACGGCGAAACTACTACTACGACTACTATTGCGTGCCCAAAGCTGCGTGTAAAAGCTTATAATAAGTAAGATATGTTGAATATAAAAAGTTTCAGAATGGTATTACCAACTCTTCAGGTATGCCTCTAATGTACACCGACCTAGAGACACAATCAAAATTAGAAATCTTTTTGAAAAGTAAAGAAAAACCTTTTGTTTAAACGGACAAAACATTTTTGAGATTAATTTTTTTTGGCAAATTATAAAAATTAAGCAAATAAGCAAATAGTGCCGGCGAAGTTAAAGTAATTGGTTAGAAGCAATTTTTTGTTTACACTGAATTTCTTTAATCAGCATTCAGGCTAAGCATTCCCCTGGTAATGTTTACCTAAAATGATTATGATTTTTCTCAAAGAGCTGGTACTTCGGTCTAAACACTTCACAGTAAGTAGAAAATCGTGTTTCGTTAAACATCTTAATTTCGACCTCTAAATTAAGTTTATGACGAGGTAAATATAATTGGAAAATTGTAAAAGAAACCCCAGGGACGAAATTAATCCTGTTTCTGAATATTTTCTACGGTGAAAGTATTTTAAATTTACTCATTTCATTTAGACCCATCTCGGCTTGGCACAATTATTTATGACACATAACAAATCTCTGTAATTCTCGGCTTATCACTACTATTATATGAATACATACGTCGCTCTTGAATTGCTTTGTCTTTGGTAATGAAATCCGTTGCGAAGTTCTTTCGTAAATGTGTTTCTATTCCGGAGGACCAAGATGGACGTCTTGTAAGTGTAGCAGATTAAAAAAAACTTTATCTTGTCTTTAGTTTCTTAATATATTATCGCGCTAATCCAAGATGGACTCATGTAACTACTAATACAGCTAGTATTTAAAAATGTCATGTGATACGCTTGTAACATATTATTCTAACAAATATAAAAGACTACGATTATTGCTTGTAAATAGTTAAAAACTTCTAAAACTTTAGCAGTGAGCCAGCGTAAGTTAAATAACTTTCATTGCTTAGAATTGCCTAAAGTTAGCACTCAAGTGACGTGTTAAAAACGTAGAAGAGTTGAACGCGGGTTGTTGAAACTGATCGATGTTACTGATGCCAAGAAAGCAAGTTCATATCTCGCGTAGAGAATTGCGATCACAATTTACCATATCAACGTACGAAAGTGATCTGCGTTCTTGGCAACATTCCACATAGACATGAACTCTCTGTAGATTTTTTAAATCAAACCTTTGAAATGATTAGTTTAGTTTTAAAGTTTTCAACGTTATATTTAGGTTAACAAGTTATATAAATTTGGTAAAGGACCTATGTCTATCTGAGGTTCTATGTGGATACGTTGCTAGTCCAGAGGAGCAAACTGGGTGCATTCTTTGCTAGACCGAAGGACCAAGGGCGCATTTTAAGTGTAGCAAAATCCAAAAACGTATGTTACGCTTCTAAGATACTACTCCACCAAAAGTAAAGATTACAACTTAATTATTGTTGGTAAATGGCTAGAAAAACCTTTAAAATTTCGCCAGTAAGCCATTGTAAGTTAAATAACTTCCAACGCTCAAAGCTGCCTACAATTGGCACTGAAAAAGTGTCGCCATAAAGGCAGAGAAGAGAATTGAAAGCAATTTGTTTGAAAGTGAAACAGTGACAATAGCCCGCCATTTATTTAATGGTTTCAAATTGTTCATTGTGTGCTGTCACCTGATAAACGTACGTATCTTTTGACTTAAGCTCCTGAAAGCCTATTAATATTATGAATTTGAATGTATGTTCTGTTTTCTCGTCAAAACGGCTGTATAGATGGTAAGCAATTTTAACACATTAATAGATTTGACCTTAGATGGATACCTTTCGTTGCGAAAATAAACTTGAAGGAGTTTAAAATATGCAGGAGTTTAAATATTGCAGTTGACTACGCAAGAATAATATTTTTTTTAAGTTAAGGGGTTTAAGTTGCTTTATCGCAGATTTTGAGGACGATAGTAATCCCTCCCCTACCGAAACACAATACATGAAGAACATGTTGCTTTACGGCGGGGTTTGAGAGGGACGGGGGGGCCACCCCGGGCCAGCTCTAACGGCTCTACCACCTTTCCTTTGCTCAATAATGGACTTAATACCAAAATCTATCTAGCTTTTTATTTCCTTCCGTATATACACCCGCAAACATGTCTAGACATAATTCCTACCTCTCTGTGCCATTATATAAATCATGGCCACGCATTTTAAAGTGATTGTTTATTTTTACAAACATATTTCACTGTACGCTAGCAATTGAAGCTAAGTGTATTCAAGGAAGGGTCTCATAACTGTTTGTCGGATATCATTTCATTTCTATTTGCACCCCGTCCTATTTCTTGTCGGAGCTCATGAAATTGTTCTCGAGTCCCTGAATTGTAGATATGATGTTTTGTCGAGTTTCAGTATGACGGTGACTTGCTTACAGAGTTGGAGTGAAAGATTCTTTAATCGAAATAATTAACTCCATACAGTAATTGATTCACACTAATATTCTAATATTTAAGTGGGTTTTATTTATTTATTCATAACAATATTTAACTGACATGTGATACATGGTTTTACACTAGGGTATCCTGTATCGTGGATGATTATACCTCCATGGCCTGCATGCTCGTTAGATTCTCAACGTACAAAAAGAGTATGTAAGTAAGAGACGGTGATGGTACTTCCCCGGTGTGACTGTTGTTCTACTTCGCAAACGTTGAATGTTAATATATATATAACATATAGACCGTCACTATGTCCTCATATAATACGTTACTAGCTATGCTCGCAACTTCGTCCGAATTTATTATATATAATTCTAAAATAAAAGTAGGTAAGTTACTCCTTATTACATCAGCTATTTGCCAGTGAAAGTCCAGAGAGCCGTTCTAGAGATTGGTCGGAACAAACAGACAGACGAAAACAGTAAAAATGTTATTATGGTATATGTGCCGTGTATACACAGGTACATATGGGACGGGTAAAAAGCGGTCCTTTTCATATTAAAATTAGTCAGTCCAATTATATTTATTTGTAAAAATATTTGTGTATATGTATCGTGTATACATACATATGAGTTTAGTAAAAAGCGTTTTTTGTGAGAAGAGTAGAAAACGAGCATGCAAACTATCTGATATTAAGTAATCGCAGCCCATAGACATCGTACAACCACAAACATGACCGAAATCCTATCTGAGCTCGAACGTAGATGCGTTGCTACTCCTGAGAATTTAGATGTTCGCTTCACTTCAAAGTGTAGCCGGCAACGGCACCTCTCCAACCGAAACACAAGTAATGCTTTACAGCGGATTATGAGGGAGGCGGTGGTACCTCCCCGGTCCAACAATAGTTCTCCCACCTCTGATATATTTTAATATTAGAAACACACTCCACACCAATTTTATTTATTTGTATAGATGACTATAAATATAAAAGGCTTATATTATAGCTCGTCACTTACCCAGTGCAAGGCGACGGGCCTCCGCGGATTTTGTCTCAATTAAACCTTAGTTGGATTACGGTCGTTTAATTTACCTGTGAAGTCACCTCTAGCGGATTATTTGGAGGCTCTAAATAGTTACTTTATTTGTATTTTTGTAGCAAAGTATTTTTTGTTTTTACACAGTCGAGTGATAGTAAATTTTTGCCCTTCATATGTTTATATTTCTGTATTTAATATCATTATAAACCATTATAAAACTATTTCTGTATTGTTAGTATACTTCCAAACCTACTTTTCGGATTTGCATGCAACAAATTTGAATTTTTAGCTACACTTTTAAATTAATATGCTATAGAAAAATTAATTTATTGAAACCTACTCGTATTATAATAATTTTAAATTGAATAAAATTAGATGTAACAGTTAATTTCTTGTTTGTTGTTTTCGGGTCAACAATATAATTGCAACTGTCAACGTGGCCTACGGTTTAATTCAAAATTACTTGTCCAAATATTTGACCATAAATTAAGTGCTCTATAAATCTAAATTCGGCTGGATGCTTTTGATAATTTTGCTTATGTACTTATGCTTATAGTAATACTAAAAATAAATAATAGTTAAAAAAAACTAAAAAACACATTTTTATAAAGAAATCAACTTAAAAAAGTATAAATAAGAAAAAATTGCGCGTGCGAGAAGAGCGTGAAAGAAAAGCGTGGAGTGCTTTTACAGTGATCTATTGATGCCATGCACCCCACACTTTTTTACATTGCATTTTTTCCTTATTTACACTTTTTTAGTTGTTTTTTTTAAGAGCGTGTTTTTTAGTTTTTTTAACTATTTTTTTTTCATATTATTGCGTTGTCATCGGTCCTTGATACGTGTGCAAAAATATCTGGAAATTGGTGAAAATGAAGCTCAAAGAATCCGTTACGTACATGCATACATACATACACACATACATAGATACAACCCAAGCTAATAAAAGCGTGTTAAAAATAGTAACAAGTTATGGTAGCCTGTAGAAACATACCAGCCTATAACACGGGGAATCGCGGTTTTAATCCCTGGCACGTACCTCTCATAATAAGAACGCTTCCGACAAGAGTATAATGTATTGTGTCTGTGTCGTAATTCGTTGCGTTGCGTTGCAGTGCGGTGCGTTGTGTGGCATTGCGTTGTGATGCGATGCGATGCGTTGCGTTGCGTTGTGTAGCGATGCGTTGAGTTGGGTTGCATTAAAAAATAACTAATAATTAAATTGGCGATGCGTTGTGATGCGTTGCGTTGCGTTGTGATGCGTTGCATTGCGTTACGTTGCGTTGCGTGGTATTGTATCTTATTCTTAGTTTTACGGTAAAAAACAGTATGTCTTACAGTTCATAGAGAGGAACTAAAGATTAAAATCTTAACCACTAGCCGATAGCCTAGTGATTAGAACCATACTGGTTTGACAGAGAGTTCCGGGTTCGATTCTAGGTAGATGTAAATGATGAATTTAGAATTCTGTTCTAGGTCTGGGTATTTGTAAACTTGTGGCTTTTGTAAACGGCACTCATTATGATGGTAGAGGAGTTACAACGTTAAATGCAATTGTAAGTATTCTTAAAACCGTATGTTTTCAGGATTCGACCGGGGAGGTACCACCGCCAAACCTACTTCTAGCATGAAGCTTACGCGTGTTTCGGTGGAAAGGTGCGGTGAGAGGCTCACTTATTATTAAGACGAGCACCTTAGTCCTCGAGAGTACCAACGCATTTGTGATCGGCTTCGAATGGGATTTTTGGTCTTTATTTAGCTAGTTACAGATGTCATAGAAGGCAGTGACTTCTTACCATCACGTGGAGTGCGTGTTCGTTTGCCACTTACATGTTATTAAAACACACACAAACACACACACAAACATACACACATACACACCTACACATACACAAATATGTTTATTACGTAAACTATCTTCAGCTTTATAACCTGAGGGTAGCGCTACCCTTACGTTTAATAAACTACCAAGAGCCACTTTAAGTGATTTAAGGGTTAGTTGGAATGAGGGGTGGATGTGCTAGTATATATGGAAATAAGGTTTGTAAAGGGTTGGTGTTGACATGGTATGTTGTGTTTTGTCAGGCAAGGTTTTTTGTAAGTCAAATGTCAATGGAATTAGTTTTATACATTTAAATTGTACATAATAGATTGTAGAATATATCTGGATTGAGACCAATTACAAATTGAAGGTCGTGCGGTTGGAGTCCCGCCACAATGTAAATTTCAATTCTTTTGTGGTGAGAGTCCCGACGGAGCAGATGCCAACCTTCATGAAGCAGGAACTTTGGCTGAGAGGTGTTGTGTTCCGGCGATTCCGAGGCCGGCTACCCGACACCGCGCGTAACACGGCACCGCACATTCGTGTTCCATAAATTTAAGTTTAAAATGTGTATTTGTAAAATTATTGTTTATTCTTTTTTATGTATTAATTTACTATATCGTATATTTGTATTTGTGTATCGTTTGTGTGGGTCTTAGTAGCCTGAAATAAATAAATAATATATAGGTGGTAGAGCCGTTAGAGCTCGCCCTGGGAGGCACCACTGCCACCCTCATAACACGCCGTAAAGCAATATATTCTTCATGTATAGTGTTTCGGTTGGGTAACTGTGGTTGTCGAATACACATTATTGGATGCGACCATCTTAGTCTTCAAGAGTAGGAACGCATCCGCGTGCATCCTTAAATAACACTTCTGTTCTATCTGAGATTGGACGTGGTTGTCCATGGGCTGTAGTGATCACTTAACACCAGGTGGCCTACATGCCTGTTTCTTACTCTTTCACAATAAAAAAATAAAAAAATAAAAAATAATTACATCAATGAATACTTGTACATTTTAAGTACAAATCTAGACTTCATGAATGATTATGAAGGTTGAGATGGTACCTCCCTGTTCAAACTATATCCATCACTAACTTAATTATTTAACGGATACACTATTTACCACAATAACACAGTATATATACATAATTAAGTGACCTGAAAAGTCTGACCTAAACAATCTAAAGGGAGTCCGTGCCCATGCGACATGATGCAAGAACGCTAGCCGCATTCCCGCGTTGAAAGCAATCGCATAACACATTAAAACTACATTTTGTATATCCCCAGGTGGGAGAACTATAGTTGGACTGGAGAGGTACCACTGCCTTGTGTTTCGGTGTAGTGGTGCCATTGCCGGCTATATTTTGCGAGGCGACCATGTTAGTCCTCAGGAGTAGAAACATATCTACGTTCGAGCTCAAATAGGATTCGTTCTTGTTTATCGTTGTACGTCGAAGTCTAAAGGCTGCGACAACTTAACATCGAGTGGTTTGCATGCTCGTTTGTTCACATGAAAAAATCTAATCTTTTTTTTAACTTAATTGTAGTACACGTCTACCTTTTTCACGGTAAACGCATCTTAATAAAATGGAGTTTAACTATTCCAGTAGTTTAAGACCAAAATCTGTAATTTAGTAGTAGTTCGATTAACCTTTCAATCTATTGAATCTTGGTATTATATTTATGTGATTCGTTAAAAGTTTCTCAACAAAGCTCTTTATCTTATCTACAATCTTGTTGTGATAATATGATTTGTGACACTGGAAATTAAGAAACTAGGGTTTATAGAAAAAAGATCAAACTAGACGTGAAATTTGAAAAAAAAAGTTCTTGATGGTAACCAATTGATTGAATTGATTATTGTTCTATCAACTTATGAATTTATTAATTTGGAGAGAGAAAACTTTGATAATCTCTATCTTATGGAGACATGATAAAGATTATCAAAGTGTCTTACTTAAATAAGTTTCAGCGCTTATAGCCCGCATATATTGATCGATCCCTCAGATCAGATATAATATATCCTTATAGGTGCTATTGACATACACGAAAATTTGTCAAATATGTACTCAGTAGTTGGGTTATAACCCGAAATGATACAAATTTCCTAGTCATGGGTTCTATTGACATACTCAAAAACTTGTTAAAAATGTACTCAGTAGTTGGGTTATAACCCACAATCATACAAATATTGTAGTCAGTGGTTGGGTTATAACCCACAATCATACAAATATTGTAGTCAGTGGTTGGGTTAGAACCCACAATGATACAAATTTCCTAGTCATGGGTTCTATTGAGATGCTCAACAATTTGTCAAAAGTATACTCAGTAGTTGGGTTATAATCCACAATAATACAAATATCCTAAGTCATGGGTTCTACTGACATACTCACAAACTTGTCAAACGTTTAATCAGTAGTGGTGTTTTTTTTTTAAATAAAACATCTTCTCCACAGACTGTTCGTCCGTGCACTTGTTTGCTCAGTTTTTATTAGTTTTCATTGATACAATACAATATTAAGCTCCGCGTTATCCGCTCTGCCCCAAATCTGCCTGACCCTTGGGTTTTATCGTCCAAGGACAGGCAGTTGCGGCAGTGCGGACTCACAGTTAGTCATTAGAAAAAAACTACTACTTATATTAGGACCAATTTTTTTTTGGTGTTATTAATGTTATTATATGTGTATATGTTATTATTATATATTTTTTTTTGTTTTTAGTATTATTTTTTTGTTTTTTTTTATAATTAGACTAATTATAGGAAGTTCAATTGATGATAGTGTTCTACAAAAGACTTATGAATGACAATGTTATGGTACACTTATTCTGCACACACTTGCACCGCTTTTCCACGGAAGTCGCTTATCCGTCTCTTTTGGTGAGGCGCTCAGTTACCTTCGAGTCCCTACTTCGGATGGCCATGGAGATGTTGTAGTCCTCAATTTTCTCGTCTCTCAGTAGTGGTGTTATAACCCACAATGATACCAATTTCCTACTCAGGTTCTATTGAGATACTTAACAACTTGTTAAAACTGTACTCAGTAATACTTACGTCCAAGTACTGACTCTACTTGGAGGTAATGATTATTAAAAATATTGTACGAGAGCAACGCCGCGGGTAAAACTAGTATCCGATAAATAAATCATCCGTACCGTTCACACTTATTGCTTCTTACCCCATCTATATTTGGTCTGATTAACTTGTCGCGAGTTCCAAGGCAACGGTGATTTCCCCGGGGACTTTTGATCGGGTCCAATAATATGTTGTTAACCCTGTTGATTCTAGCTTAATAGGCTTATATGGGCTTCGGGCTAAGGGCATCCTGATAGAATCAGCGCTGATTTACTCTGCCCTTGAATAAGGACGGTAACGGTTCATGGCACAACCATTTTACTTTCCGTCCCTTTATCTTAACTGATTTCAGCATTTTATTTTGGAAGAGAAAACGTAACAATTTAGTCTAATTCACTGCAGTTCATAGTCATCAATTTAGTTCAATTCCAGCTAAAGTCTTTAATTTTTTTCTGAAAAGATAGAAGGAAAGATAAGTAAAGTTAAGTAGTCGCTGCAGCTCATGGACATACAACCTCAAACACCTCAAATCCACGTACAGGACAAGGTTAAACAGGACTGAAGTTCTATCTGAGCTCGTACGTAGATTTACTTTTCAGGAGTGAGGAGGTCGTTTCGCTTATAAGTCTAACCGGCATGTGTACCCTACTCCGTACTCCTGCCGAAACACGAGGATTTTTGGCAGATTATGAGAGCGGCGATGGTACCAACCCGGTCCAACTATAGCTCTCCTATTGTATAACCTTCTACAGATCAGTGTGGTTACTGTTAAACCACATAATTGATTGAATTATTAATAAAGTCTGAATTTAAATGAGATGACGCAAAAATTCTCCCAAAAATCGGAGAATTTGATGCAAATAATTCAAAATGTCCTTGATAAAGGTCATAGTTTCAGTTGAATAACGTAAAAGGTTATTTAAGTAGTCACTTTTAAATCAAATGTTACTTCCTACAGAGAAAGTTTACGTTAAGAAATATAATCAAAATTCTTATTTTACATAACGATGTCCGTTTCGTCCAGCACAAAATGTGTTTTTGAGAAAACGCGAGACGTATACAAAGGAGCCAAGCGGGATTGCTAAGAAGAAAGATATGTCTTTGTTCCTCGCATCTCGGATCAGAAGCTTACATATATTTCTGTAAATTGCAAAGCGCAAACATGTCACAATAAATGGTAATGCATTTCTGGTCTCCATTACAGAGATTGTGTTTGCAATTGCATCTTATGAGATTCTATTTGAATATATTGTTTATCTTTTTACTTGAACGCTGTCTTCTTAGAAAATATAATCTGATATAGAATGAAGGATATAAGCTGAATTAGATTTGAAAAGTATATTTTAAGTTGATATGACATTTAAGAATGTACGTACATTTTACTATATAACGGGTACTCACCATTATAGGATCACGATTTTAATTTTCGATATCTCGAACCAGTTGTCTGGCTCGTAGTCACGGCAAAACATCAACCTTAGCCGTTAAGACGTGACCACAATCCATGCAACTGTAACCATGACAAACCATTTAAATGTGACCACAATCTATGCAACTGGTTCGAAATATTAAAAAGCGTTAATCGGAGTACCCGTTTGGTATGAAAATATTTTTTGTATCTGGTATGGAATTTATTGAAAACGTATACAGGATACTCTGGTTTTATTAAGATTTCAAAAATGATCTTTGAATTTGTTAAATTTATTGAGTATGTAGGTGAAGGCATTGTTACGAGTAATGGTAATGATGTTTCTCGCTTGTAAGTGTAGTGGACATTTTCAGCCAGACCATGTACCTTTTCACGATGTACCTTTCTAGTCGTTTTTTTTTATAAAATGGAAGTAACATGCCGTTCACCTAATGATAACTTGCCGTATGATGACCTCCGTAACCAACTCTACATACTCATAGAATAGGAGTCCCATTTGAAGTTGATCACAGATACGTTGACTCTTAAGGACTAAGATGGTCGTTTCGGAAGTGACCAGCAACCATACGATTTTGAAAACACAATAATTGATCCGCACTAGAAATGGGTGTGATGGTACCTCCCCCATTGAATCATACAGGATTATAGAACGGATATTTGGCTATATTGCGATCATAAAACAAAATGAAACGCTCATATTTCTTTAAATTTAATAAACTTATTGAAGCGAAAAATAAAATTTGTGTTCGTAATAACTTACATTCCGTGCACTGTACGAAGACATGTCCCATTTTATTAATAATATATGACCACATTTGTACCAAGTAAGAATACTTGAGTTTTCAAATATTCCGTACTCTACCAACCAAGAGCGTTGAGATTATACTCGGAAGATTTTATAATGTACCGAAAACTCATGGCTCATGATATTTGATTGCCGATGTTTCCAACCACTTAGTTTATGGCATGAGTTTAGACGTGACCACGAGCCATGTAACTGGTTTGAAATATCGCCAATCAAAAATAGTCAATTGTGAGTACCCGGTGTATAGTAAAATCTATATAGTATAATATCAATGCTTTATTTTAGGTTGGTGGATACTTCAGAAATGATTTTGTAATTAAATGTTAACCGAGCGGGACCGATTGACCTGGTAGACTGCAAGCTGATTTGATACTCCAATTAATGTATTTCTTTTTTATTGTGTTAAGTGGTCACTGCAGCCCATGGACAACCACATCCAAACTCAAATATAACAGAAGTTCTATTTAAGGATGGACGCGGATGCGTTCTTACTCTTGAGGACTGAGATGGTCGCCTCCAATAATGTTTATCCGGCAACCACACCTCCCCAACCGAAACATAATTGTGATTCGCTACACATACATTATTGAAGGATACATCATAATAAAGGCGACCATCCTAGTCCTCAAGAGTAGGAACGCATCCGCGTTCGTCCTAAAATAGAACTTCTGTCCTATTTGAGAATGGACGTGGTCGTCCATGGGCTGCAGTGACTACTTAACTTCGTTTCTTCTTCGTTTCTTACTCTTTCATAATAAAAAATAAAAAAATCATAAAACTAAACTGAAGTCTTGCCTGACGTATTGCTCAGATACTTTTTTTTATTGTGAAAGAGTAAGAAACGTGACGTAGATGTCCATAGACTGTTGAGAACATTTAACAGCAGGTGGACTGCAGGCTCGTTTGCTTCACAACATAAAAAATCCATTTGCATCGATGTGAGAAAGCTTAAATTTATTCTTTCGCTTATTATTTTTAATTTTGGGATAAGTCCTAAAATATTCATGTGATGAATTATACCATAACAGCTTTCCCCCGACACAGATTGGCCGTGACCACGAGCCAATCAGTTGATTCAAAATATCGGTTGCCATAAATCGTTAATCGTTAATACACTTTACATAGTAAAATGTATACATTGAGTAATAATTAGTTAAAATCATATTGTCTTCATAAGTATAGTGCTATGAACTATAAAATGAAATTATATATAACAAGCGACCCGGCTCAGCCTCGTTCGGGTAATGGAGTTTATATGTATTTTACTCTTTTTCTTTCATACATGCATCCAGTCATTACTTAGTTGCAAAAACTAACAATAAGAAACATTTATTTTGAACTACGACTGAATTATTATAATAAATTTCACTATTTAATAACTCGCCCAATAAAAAAACTTAACTTATTATGCACCAAAACCTTCTTCAGGAATCACTCTACCTGTAATTGAAAACTGTGAGAAAATCCGTCAAGTACTTTTTGAGTTTATCGCGAACAGACGTGACGGAGGAGTTTCTTTATAATATTTATAGATTAATTTTGTATATTAGTACAAATATATAGAGTATTGTGGTATGAAAGCTGTGAATCACGATTAAAAAGCCTAGTTTCAAATCAAAGTAGGGTAAACACAATACATTGGCAACTGGGACAATAAACTAGTTAGCGAGTCGATCTCCGCCGTTGCGTCCTGCGTGTATTGCCGGAGATGACGCGATACTTGTGTGTGGTGACCACGATTGATGATAACAGTCGGAACATCCATGCATTTGTAACCCTTACTTATGTCCACTACTGGACATAAGCAGTTAATTTCTGGTCTTTCGTCGTGCGCGTCCCGACGAAAAATGTATGAAGGAGTACCTGTAGCCAAAAGGAGTCGTGTTCCGTACATTCCGAGGACGGCGACGACCTCCGGGAGTCACGGGACCTGTACCTCACGTCGTAAAGAAACCGTGACGTAGTTATA
>DWON01004177.1:0-16679 GCA_018251015.1 Phocides pigmalion okeechobee | reverse complement strand
AAAACAAATGCATAATACAAGTACTTGCAAATTAAAAATTAATTAAAAAAACATTTTCTAGTGGACCAAATTGTGAATCTAAACCATTCTCAAAACTCTAAACCAGTCCCCTAGAACACACACAAAAAATCATCAACATTGCTCCAGTCGTTTAGGAGTTCAGTAACATACACACGCACTAAAGAAATATATATATTAAGATACAGTATGTAAGTAACTTTGGGGATTACAAATGTATATAATATACAGTATGTTACTTTATTATTTACATATATATGTATCATATACATATTAGTCTATTTGGTAGATTACACATGTTTGTAATACACCTATGTTTTAATACAATACAAAATAAAAATACCATTTTTATATTGGACAAGGGCAAACGAACGTGTTGATATGCGATATATCGTGCGCTACTGCGAAGTAACATCTGATGTCAAATAGTCATCAATCCATGGATGTACGTCCTACCTATGCCGCGCTACCCCCACCCCGGGGGGTATTCGACCCCCGCGAGCTTAAGCCCGGGTAAAGACGGAACCTTCGAGGCCCGAATAATCCCTACCCGTCTCCTCCCTCGCGTAGAGCCTGACGGTACCGCTGGGTAGAGTAGTAGAGCTAAGTGCAGGACGTCCCGCTATTATATTATACGTCCTACCTCAAACAAGACAAAAGTCCTGCCTGACGTGCTCTGTGTCGCTACTCTTGAGGACTAACATCGTCGCCTTCCTTGTAAGTGTAGCCCGCAACCGCAATTCTCCAACCGAAACACAAAAACTGCTTTATAGTTAAACCATATAGATTCTATCACCTTACATACTTGTGTAAACCCTAATTAACTAAGATAAGTGTTTGTAATTTAACCTTTTTCTAATATGCAGCCTTTGAAGTCACTTTTTTATTTCTTATTATGAAACAGTAAGAAACGAGCATGCAGGCCACCTGATGTTATGTGGTCACTGCAGCCCATGGACATCCACGTCCAATCTCAAATAGAACAGAAATTCCTCATAGACATAAACATACCTCCCCAACTGAAACAATACATGAAGAACATATTGCTTTACGGCGGACTATGAAGGTGGCGGTGGCGCCGCCCCGGTCGAGCTCTAACGGCTCTACCATCTTTAAATTTTAAGTTTTTAGATAAAGTTAAAAAATATTTTAAATGACGTCATTAGTATATAAGTTTAAGCTGAAAAGCGTTAGTATAAACCCCAGTTGGTTTAAATATAGGCCACGTCAGCGTTAATTAAAAGACGGGGAAGTTTTATTTTCCGATGTTCAGCTGACACTAAATTGAAAGGGTTAGGTTTTCACTAACTGGAATAATGGAATTGTGGGCTTTTCTTTTCCTTTTTCACTGCGGCTATTAGGGTTCCATAGTTTTTACTTTGGTATAATAGTACGAATTCTGGCCATAAATATAGAGTCAAAAGAGAACCATAGTTCGACCGGGGAGGTACCGCCGCCCTCATAATCCGCCGTAGAACATTATGTGTGTTTCAGTTGGAGAGGTGCGGTTGCCGGCTAAACTTTGGAGCGAGGCGACCATCTTAGTCCTCAGGAGTCGCAACTCATCTACGTTCGGGCGCAGATAGGATTTTGGTCGTGTTTGTGGTTGTACGTGAACGTCTATGGGCTGGGACTACTTAACATCAGGTGGTTTGCATGCTCATTTGCTACTCTTCTCACATAAAAAAGATTCCATCACAATATTATTCTTAAAGACAAATGATAATTAATTTCTAACACACATAACTTAGGTTAGAGGTGCGGCAGATTTTAAGCCCAGGCTCCTACGTAAGAGGTCGAAACTCATACCTCTAGGCAATCTATTTGTACTAACAATAACAAGTTATAAGATTAAATGTGAAAGGTAGATCGTTTTGATACTGACAAACGAATGGTAAGAATCGAATAGAAAAAGAATCGACGCGATACCAATCGATAATCGTCATTAGTTATCGTTTCTTTCGCTAATTAAATTAATTACACGTTAGTATGAGCACAAAAGATAAAAAGAAAAAGATTGTTATCTTTTACAAAAGATTGTTATCCCGCGGACAAATTATTAAGAAAGCAAATCTTATAATTTCTTTTTGACACTTAGTAAGTCATACCCATTTAGTACATCTGTAAATATTATAAAACAAATATCTGTTCAAGATAAACAAAAGGTTAAAATAAAAGGTGGTAGAGCCGTTAGCCCCCCCCGGGGCGGCACCCCCGCCCCCCTCATAACCCGCCGTGAAGCAACATGTTCTTCATGTTTTTCGGTTGGGGAGGTTTGGTTACCGGATACACATTATTGGAGGCGACCATCTTAGTCCTCAAGAGTAGGAACGCATCCGCGTCCATCATTTAAATGGAACTTCTGTTCTCTTTGAGATTGGACGTGGTTGTCCATGGGCTGTAGTGACCGCTTAACAAAGATTAAGAATTAATTTAGATTTTAATCAATTAGATAGATAGATAATCGCGGAAATTGTACATTTTACTTTGTGACAAGCACTCACAATTAACTATTTTGCTGTCGATATTTCGAACCAATTGCACGGCCGTGGTCACGGCTAAACTCAGTTAACTTCTCACATTGATTGTCGAAAGATACTGGCATGAAATAGGTTTAGTCAAGTATACAGTTTAGCGGTTCGCGTGTAGCGAGGACATGCAAATGTTTATTAAGTTAGTTCTGTTAATTATTATGCCTTAATGATATTGCTTGTACAATGTTTTAATAAACGAACATCACAGCATGCAGTCCACAGACCCTTATTGATAGGTAGGAGAACTATAGTTGGACCGGGGAGGTACCTCATAATCAACCGTAAAGGATTACTTGTGTTTCGGTTGGAGAGGTGCGGCTGCCGGCTACTCTAGGAAGCGAAGCGACCGTCTTAGTCCATAAGAGTAGGAACGTATCTACGTTCGAGCTCAGATAGGATTTCAGTCGTTTTTTTGGTTGTACGTGGGTGTCTATGGGCTGCGACTACTTAACGTCAGGTAGTTTGCATCAACAAGTAGAGTGATTCCTGAGGAGGTTTTGGTGCATAATAAGTTAAGTTTCTTTTGAAAATTGGACGAGAAATTAAATATTTAAATTCCATATCGTAATTCAGTAGTTTTTGCAGTTAATATTTCTACTTGTTAGTTTTTGCAACTAAGTAATGATTGGATTCATGTATGAAAAAAAATGTAAGTAAATATAAACTCTATTACCCGAGCGAAGCTGGGCCGGCTAGTAATAAATACAGTAAAACTAAATGTTTATAGGGACACAAGAACGGAACGAAACCAAAACATGAAATCTGAAAAATAAATTCTATCGAAATTTAGTTGTCGACTTAACACTTGACTGCGGCGCTTATATCGCTTCAAACACAGATTTAAATTATCAAATAAAATAAAAACTTGAGTTTTCAAACTTGTCACGTTATTGAAGCAAAGAAGCGTTATGTATATTACCCCGAGTCAGCGTTGCGAGATGCAGCACTAAGCTGGAGCTCTCTTCTCTAGACCGGAGGTGCGCCGACAATTTATACAAATATTGTATTTTTAGCATCTGTGTATCTATGAATACACAGGCGTAATGTCCGCTCCCAGTCTTGTAGCGCCGACGTAAACACGACACTTGTGTTCGCCCGTAATCCATACAGATGTACGTACAACACAGGTGTGTAGCCGCAAGCGTTGCGCCGCGTAATACACAGCAGTGTGTACGCAGCAAGGAAAGTGTTAACTGCACATCGGAACTAAAACCTAGCTTAAAATCATTTTCTAAGCTAAAACACTAAACAAGAGTCCTACCCACGCTGTCCCACTAATAAAATATGCGCATGAATTTTGAAACCTTTTAAAAGGCGCAAGACAGTTTGAAAAATTACGATCGCAAAATATTACGCAAAATGACGTCATTGTATTTTGGGCGCGTGTTGTTTACGAAATAATACGCCTGTTTGAACATTCAAAGCCTTATTTCTATGTTAGTGAGTGAAACTCAAATCATATTTTTTAACTAACATCGACGCCGACTCAGGATAGCATTAGTTATAAACCTTGGTTTCCTTGTTATTTTAATATTCAAAATTCTTTGTTATTTCTTTAATCAATAAATGAAAATAAATGTGAGAAGAGTAGCAAACGAGCATGCAAACCACCGGATGTTAAGTAGCCGCAGCCCATAGACATCCACGTACAACCACAAACACGAGCGAAATCCTATCTTACCTCGAACGTAGATACGTTGCTACTGAGGACTAAGACGGTCGCCTCGCTACAAACTGTTGCCGGCAACCGCACCTCTCCAACCGAAACACAAGTAATGCTTTATGGTGGATTATGAGGACGTCGATAGTACCTCCCCGATCGAGCTATAGTTCCCACCTCCAAATTTATGTATATCAATATATAACCCATCCATTTGACCGCACCTGCTTGTAGAAATGCAGTACATTAATTTTTGTGTCCTTACGCAACAATACTTTACGCAATACATGACAAATAATGGGAATTTTTGACATCTTTAGTTACTTTATTATAATATTCGACGACATCTCAGATTTTTTGAAAATAAATTACAGCCCATATTACTCGCTGAAAACGTAGGTTTCGAAAGATGGAAGAATTTTTAAAATCGGTTTAGTTGCTTTTGAGTTTATCTTAAAGAAAAGAAAACAAACATAAAAATTGTTTGTTTTTTATATTTATTTAGGTATTGATCACGCTTTACTTAATCTTTATTAACAAGTATTTTAATAGTGAATGATTTAGATGTAACTGTAATGTCAATTATTGCAAATAATAGCCTGTAGGCTCATAGAGATTGTAAATTTAGAAGGTCGCAGATTCGATTCTCCGACTTACTGATAATTAATATTTATTTTATGAGTTTGGTACTTAAAAATTGTTTTATGATATCCATTAGATTTACACGTTCGATATTGTGATTTGTCAATATTGTTTTTTTTTAATCTTTATATTATTATTATACTTAAAAAATGAAAAAAAGCTTTAAAATTTTTACATAAATCCTTTTTGATTATTAAAAAAAAATAAAAAGTTATGTTCAAATTTGGGAAAAACTTATGCAAAATATGCAAAATGCAAAAACTAAATATGCAAAAAAAAATCTTATTACACATTATTTGTTTTTTGACATTTCTGACTGAATAAAAGATGCTCACTTGACAATAAAGTAATTATGAACATGATTAAATCTCTTAAGCATCGACCTAAAAACTTGTCAAACAAAAATACAGATAACACTAATTATCTCAAAAACAAATACACGAAAAAATGCCCTTCGCTCCCGAAAGAGAAAAATATATTTCCCAAGAGTTTCCCAACATCGGACCTCTCTGTCTAACACAAGGTCGAATCTATCGCCGCCTCGCTCCCACAATGCAATACTAGATCTCATGCAACTGAGACCTTGATAGCTGCAGGTTTCGTGACAGATAATTGTTATACAGGTCATTAATATACGGGCGGGCTAATTATTAAAAAAAATAATGCGTAGCCTTAAGACTTTTTGAATAAAAAATAAATTAAAATAAAAATACAAATTTGCAATTTATATCTTAAAAAATATTTATCATTAAAACAAAAAAATGTATGGTAGCGTTACAAAGCCGAATAGCTTAGATCGAAATGGTTGCGAAATGACAGATAAATCATAGTTACACAACGGACGAACAATCTTAACTTATATATGCATATTACTCACTTGCACCGCAATGCATTTGGTACAATCCAAAAAAAACTTGAAACACACTGGCCGAATGAACACAGTTACTTGCGACTGTATGAACAAGGAACGATTTAGAAAAAAAAGTTAGTTTCGGCGCGAAGTTTCGGCTGTCAAATTTGAAAGTTTCGCGTACGTTCGCGCGCGCGCGGTCTACAACACAAACTGAATTTTGTAAGCGCAAACCGAATGAATGGTTTGGCGCTCGGTACTCTGCAGGACTGTGAAGGTACTGGCCACAGTTTAATTTGAACACTTGATCTAGGCATTAACGTACCACGTTTACTTTTACCTTACAAGTTTTTAAACATGTCTACGCTTGCCAGTCTGTCCAAATTTTTCGTTATTTATCAAGAAATATACTTCCAAAAATAAAAATAAATACATTGTTTGCCGCGTCAATATGTCAACTAATTAATAAATAATGACATTTAATAAAATCGAATAAGATGCAACAGATTTTAAAAAGTAAATATTTTTTTATATTTGACACAAATTACTTGAAATATTTCGTCATGATTACCTGCAATGAGTTATTGTCCTACTTACGTACACTACCTAATTTTCTTTGATAAATCATCTAAATTATAATGTAGTATGTAAATAATAAACAATAATAATAAATAATGCTTTATTTACTCATAGTTTTACATAAGCCTTTTGTCATTAGATACATTTATATAGATAAATACATAAACACGCAGACTCAAAACAGTAATCTAAATTCATATTTTAGACGCCTGTCTATCCAGGAATCGTACCCAGGACCCTTAAGGAATTAATACAGACCATATAATTCCCATTAAATAGTGTAATAACTCATAAATATTTTCTAAAAAAATATATTTAAACACAATGTAGAAGCTTTTAAAAAAGCTTAGTGTTTAGAAACAATATTATCGTTAAAGAAAACTTTTACAAATCAATTATAATTGTTGATTCTATTTAGCGTCATGGTTAATATAGATCGTAAGCTTTCGAAAAAATTAAGCAACGTAGGCCGCGGTCAAAAGTTAGATGGATTAACATCAGTGGCAAATAAATGTCGATGTATAATGTAATGTTAAGTAATGTGTGTTCTTTATTTTTTTAAAGTAAACGAGAGTGCAGACCATCCGATGTTAACTAATCTCTGCAACCGCCTAAGTCCAATTTTAAACAAGAAAGTCCTATCTGACTTCATGCATAGGTACATGGCTACTCCTGAGGACCGAAGTCATCTCGCTAGAAAATGCCAGTACATCTCTCCAACTGAAGAACAAGAGATGCGGATGACGAGGGCAATGGCACCTGCTTCATTTTTTTATGTGAGATGATTAGCAAACGAGCATAGACATCTACATACAACCACAAACACGACTGAAATCCTATCTGAGCTCGAACGTAGATACGTTGCTGACTCAGATGGTCGCCTCGCTTCTAAGCAACCGCACTTCAACCGAAACACAAGTAATGCTTTACAGCTGATTATAAGGGCGGCGTAGGCACCTCCCCGGTGGAACTATAAGTACCTTTATTCATTGATTCTACCACCTTAAAATAAACCTTGCCTAACATGATGGATCACCTAAACCTTCCATCTTGACAGGAGACTTGTGACACGTTGATAACGAGGTAAACCGCGAATCAACAACAGTTTTCATAAAACTGATACGATAACTTATATAATGCGTGAAGTCCATCCATGCACGTAAAAAATGCCGTCTTTGCTGCTACCGCTGCTAAAACCACTCACGCAGTTAACGTTCACAATACTTCATGATCTGAAGCATTTTACGACCGAGATATGAAGTAATTTGAACCTGCGTGTGTAAACGAACGATGAGACGCAACTCCGTAATTTGTATGAACGTTTAAAAAATATATCGATCCGCCCTATTTTAAGTAGCATCTCAACTTGTACCCCTACTCGTTTCGCAAATTAACCCTTTGTGTGCCGCCCTGCAAAATGACAGGACATGTAAAATCCATTCAACTGTGCCGAGATGACCGTAGGGTGGGTTTTCGAAGGGTCAAGACACACGTGGACTTTGCTGAACTAAAACCAGTTTGCTTTTCATTTGTATTGAACATCTGCTGTTTATTCCAGGTGTAAGATATAGAGGGTTTGTTCAACTGCTGCTGTTTATTGTTATTTTTATTGATGGTATAAAAATGATTAAATCAGGGAGGCAGCATCGCCTCTCTAATAACCCGCCGTAAAGGAATCCTTGTTTCTATTGAATTAAAGTCGCCTTGTAGTTAGTTCTCGGGAGTAGCATTGTATCAAGGATCGACGTCATGTAAGACTCCTGATAGAACAATGCTTTCACCGGGGAGGTACCATGGCTCTAATAATCCATCGTGAAGCAATTCACGTGTCTCTATTGGAGAAGTGTTGCGTAAACTTACAAATGAAGCAATTATCTTAGTTCTCAGGAGTAGCGATACATCTGGAATCGATTTCAAGTACGACTCTGCTAGAACCATGTTTCGACCGGGGAGTTACCGCCTCTATTATAATCCACCATGAAGCAATTGAGCACCGTGAATATAGGTAAACTAATTTTATGTGTGAAGAGTAGAAAACGAGCATGCAAACCACCTGATGGTAAGTATTCACAGCCCATAGACATCCACGTACAATCACAAATAAGACTGAAATCCTATCTGAGCTCGAACATGGATGCGTTGTTACTCCTGAGAAATAAAACGGCCGCCACTCTTCAAAGTGTAGCCGGCAATCGCACCTCTCCAACCGAAACACAAATAATGCTTTGCGGCGGATTATGAGGGCGAAAGTGATACCTGCCCGGTCGAACTATAGTTCTTCCACCATTAAAGTTAGGATATATGTACTCACGATTAACGATTTTAACCAGGTATATAGTAAAATAGTGTTTTGTCTTCTAAACAGTAAGGTATTTTTTTACAATATAATTTGTATTTATAAATATAGCGATAAAATTAGTTAAAAGCTATAAATAAGGATAAACTACGCCCCTATGACTAGAAGTCAAAGGAAAAAAAAAGTAATTCAAAGTTACTATAGAAAACATTTTACTAAATAACGGGTACTCACAATTAAAGATTTCTAATTGTCAATATTTCAAACCTTAAAACTAATTAAAATAAAAACCTAACCTAAACCATCTAAAGGGAGTCCGTACCCATGCGGCATGGTTCCAAGAACACTAGCTGCATTCCCGCGCTGGATAGCAATCGCAATTCTCTGCGCGAGATATGAGCCAGCCCTCTTGTCACCAGCAGCGTCGTTCAAACGTGGTACTATTTGTTTGAAAAATTTTTTGGCACGCGGACCCCACGGGCCAAAGGTTTCAAAGCCAAGCGGTACAAATACGTAATCACTGCTTAGTGAGACATATTTACGCCGCTTGGCTTCCTCTGCAGCCTCCGTCCCAGCTCCAGCCCTCGACACCATTCCGCCGAGGCGAGAAGGGGCCAATGCATAAAAATAATAAATGTATAAATTTCAAATACCTAAAAATAATATCAAACCAAGCTAATTTTAATTTTCTAATTTACCGCCTTAGGGAAGGAACTTCCAAATAACCCATCTTGATTCACACTTACGCACATAAAGAACCTATCTTTCTGCCCAATTTCGCGATTCGAGGTTCAGCGGTTTCGTTTGTCAGTCAGTTTACTCTTTTATTTAGACATAACTATCACGGTTGATAACTATCACTGATATGTTATGTGATAGTCTAGTTTAAAACAAGAGACTATCATAGAGTAGTTATCAATGATAGCTAGGAAACCTACGGAGAGTTTACTGATAAAATTATAATAATTGATTAACAACTAAATTGTATAAAATTAATTAACGAAATTAACAGCGATGACTCTTTAGGTCGGGTTTACAAGGAAAGCGGTTGCCATTTATAGGTACAGTCGTCTAGGTACCTAAGTACATGGCTACAAGTTATAATCATCTTTGTATCGCTCGTTTCACAATTAAATCTAAGTAAAACGTTAACAGGTACCTAAAAATATAGAGTGAGAGTACCTAAGGGTAGAAACACAGAACAATTTAATGTCTAATTTATTTATTTATTTGGACACCTAATGTGGATTAAGATTTCAGAATAGTACGTAAGAAATGGCTTTAATATTTACACTTTTACTACAGCGCATCACAGTATCCATAATAATTATTGTTCTGCAAATTATTTTGGTATATTTAATACTTATTATAATAATTAATGAAAAAAATATGCCTACAGTTGGTATGGCATCTAATATAATAAATACTGTGATATAGATGTTTATATATGTAATTAATTACCTAAACAGTAATGTTTTAAGCAAATTTTAATATATTTTTTAATTGGACACTCAACATAGGTAACACTTATAAACCCATGTAAATAAACCTAAACTTTATGTTACCTTTTACCATTTTTTAAGAAGTAATAGTTATTTTATTCTCATATATACAATGATGAAAGTCTTAAAACTAATTACAATAAAAACCTAACCTAAACAATCTAAAGGGAGTCCGTGCCCAAGCGGCATGCGGCATTCCCGCGCTGGATAACAATCGCAATTCTCTGCGCGAGATATGAACCAGCCCTCTTATCACCGGCTGCGTCGATCAAACGTGGTACTATTTGTTTGAAAAATTTTACCTTACCTAAACATTCACGCTACCTGCACCTAATTACAAAAAAATTAATCAAAATCAAAAATGTATTTAGGTTCTTATTCAGAACATTTTACTTAATGAATAAACTCATTAGTTACTATACGTAATATACTTAGGGTACCTACATAATATCCCATGACGATATAGCATTTTCAGCGAATACATCGCTACAAAAGCGCGATATACAAGCACCTTTAGCATCGACAATAATGATATGGGTCTGATGAAGATAATACCCATTGGTTATTGATTATACCGAAGACAAAGAGATATGCTAACACGAGCGATATCTGCCTGTTATTTCGAAGGTGGTTATGCCATGATTGCATGCCGGCAGGAATAATTGAAAGATTTTTGAATGGCGCATCTGCTCTTGGTCTGTCATTAAAATGTGCGTTTTTTTATTGTCATCGGCCATCGATTTGTTTGATGTGGCATTGGCTTTGTATGGACGTTTCATTATTTCAATTTTTAGTAGACGTGGTTTAAGATCCTCTGTAAAACCTGTTTTAGTTTTGTAGTACCTATAGCAACTAAAATAAGACACTTGCTTGGCATAATAGCAAATAGCATGTCGATTTTTTAAGTCATCATGTCTTAGCGCTTTCTCTTGGTTTATCCAAGTATGTGTTTTAAATATTTATTTTAATCTGTAACAAATAATAGTTTTTTTAATTATAATTTCCTTGAACAACCATCAAATTTAATATTAAACATCGGCTTAAGTCACGTGACGGCTTTTTTTATAAATGCGAAATGATCCATTTACATACATAATAAATATTCAAAACTGCAAATGTTCTTCATGCCTATATATAGATAAGCTACATAAGCTTAATGCTTAGGTCAATTTTAGTTTCTGTAATGTCAAATGATCTAGTGTAGGCAAATTATAAAAAAATGCCAAAAAATACTTCAGAACCCCCTTCTATAAGAAAGTTAATTATAATTTTTATGTCAATAAAAGAAATATATTCATAACTTTACTTATAGGTAACCAGATTTAAATATGCAACTTTGCAAATCTGGCTTTCACAAAGACCTCGTATATTCACCACAAACCTTTTTAAATGAAGTCTCTAACCTAATAATGAGGGATATTTACAAAAATTAACCACTTATTAAATAACAGAACAAATCAATGAGCTCTTAAAGACCCTTAAGTTACACGCAGTCATTCAGCCGGCTCTTTTGAAAAAGTTAAATTGACTATATGAGCGTAATTTACACGGATATTGCAAAAAAGCCATTGTTGCTGCCACAAAAGAAGACATCACCGCCATTAACAATAGGGATTGCAAATTCGAACATACGTCAAAAGAGGTGGGAATTCTCTATGCTCCATATGCTACGAGATTAACATATTAAACGGAAAACTAGTCATTTGTCATTGGTTCTCGGCGTTAGTTGGTTGATTGAGGAAGTCATTTCTTGTATTCAACGGAAATAATATTTTTTTCCATATCCCCAGTTCACCGCGGGACATTAGAGATTATCGTTGAAAGAAATACGTATCTTTATTACAATCCATACAAAACATCGCGCCTATCACATTATATATCTATAAATACAGAGACAAATGAAAACATTTTCATACATTCATCTTTTGTTGACAACACACATTCAATAGAAATAATAAATAAATCCATTAAAAATATATATAAAATGAGTTTAATGATTGTTCGTGGTACCTACTTAATTATTTTAACGATTTGACGTCACAAATCTATGTACAACTATTGCCCGAGGCCACGATAAGTGGATATTTAAATTTATGAACAGTGCACCGTACCTATAGTTGAATATGACATTATGTATGGTTATGCGATGCAATCTGAATAATTGAAGTACTGTGGGGGATATAAAATTGTTTAGTAATACGGGTTTTCCTTGGCTCGGTGCGCATTAATAATTAGCCTAGTGTTAGTGTCGCTAACACGATGCTGACAATACTATATGACGAGAATGCTAGAGACATGAGAAAAGCTAACAAGCATATATATCACCTGATATTAAATAACTGCTGCTACCTATGGACATATAACCACACTCTGAAATCCGCCGTAAAGCATTAGGTACTTGTGTTTCGGTTGGAGAGGTGGGTTGCCGGTTACACTTTGAAGCGAGGCGACCATCTTAGTCCTCAGGAGTAGCAACGTATCTACGTTCGAGCTCGGATAATTTCGGTCGTGTTTGTGATTGTACCTAAATGTCTGGGCTGCGATTACTTAACATCAGGTGGTTTACACGCTCGTTGCTACTCTTCTCACATAAAAAAAACTAAAACTCATTGCTACTCTAGAAACAATAAAACAACTATGTATCTTATCTGTTAAGTAGTCCCTGCATTGCCATGAGTATGTACAAATAACTTCAAACAGGAGTAAAATCCAATCTGAGGCCTTACGTAGTTTCGTTGCTACTCTTGAGTCTTAGTCTTTTAAAGACTTAGTCTTCAAGAGGTAAATAGTCTTGAAGTCTTGAAGAGGAAGATAATAGCCGTCAACCACACTTCTACAACGGAAATACAACGGTTGCTTCACCGGAGATAAGGACAGCGGTGTTGCGTCCCCGGGTGAACTAGACGCATCAACTGACAACTTAAGATAAGGTTTTCAGTCCAGTTTGAGGTTCTATGTGTACATCAATTCTATTATACTATTACTACAGTGACTACAGACGCCATTTAACATCAGATGACCAGCATGATCGGCTGCTACTTTTCACTAAAAACAAACCAACTATAATCAATGTATCATAGCGCTTACGAATAGGTAACAAATATCTAAGTAAAAAGTATCTGAAAATAAATAAACACTTACAACTATTCCACAGTAAGCTACTAACTATTAAAATGCATTCAGATGAAAGGTGCAGTTCTAAAACTCATTTAAATGTTCGTCACTACCCACTACCCTTCAATGTTCGGGATTATTATATTTTATTAGCCCACAAATGATGCCTATACAACCTCTTGTGGGGTCCGTAAAGGTGTCAGACCTGGCACGTTTGTATTACCCCTATTATGAAAAAGAAGTAAAAAAACGGAGGCAAAAAGCAAAAGCTCCCGCCATTATTAAGTCGCATATACAGTATGCTTTTACACCGATAATGCGAGAAAAGAAATCGCTGACTAATTGATTGTGAATGGGCCTTTATTAAATTGGAAAATGGGGCGCTTGCCGAATGTTTAGAAATTTAATTCGCTAAAGTTTGATTTATTTAATCCCCATTGGTTGGTCATGTGAGTTTAATAGCTTCCGTGTTAAAACTAATTACTTTAAGGTGGGGGATCTATAGATCGATTGGGGAGGTACCACCGCCGCCCTCATAATCCGCCGTAAAGCATTACCTATGTTTTGGTTGGAGAGGCGCGGTTGCCAGCTACACTTTGAAGCGAGGCGACCATCTTAGTCCTCAGGGATAGCAACGTAGATAACGTTCGAGCTCAGATAGGATTTCAGTCATATTTATGATTTTACATGGATGTCCATGAGCTGCGACTACTTACCATAAGGTGGTTTGCATGCTCGTTTGCTACTCTTCTCACAAAAAATATACATATCTACTTGTCCAATTACACTAAAGTCAATATTGTCTTGAAGAGCCTTTGCCGTACTGTTTATACACGTTATGTTCTCTTGACAATATAATTTCCGTGCCTACGTATCTATACAAATAAAATTGAAACGTTAAACTGTAATTAAGAAACAATTGATTACCTACCAGATACCTACTAAATAAAAAAAATAACTACGAGACAATTTGTACATGAATTTATTTCAAACTGTTACAAAATCGTAAATAATAAGCAATTTATATTGTATTTACAGCTTACTTTTGCATGCGATTATGACTACATTGAAATATAATATTTCTTTCAATCTCTATTTTTCCCCAAATTTTAGTGTTTTTATTCTTTTTCTTTTCACTATATAAATAACCTATAGGACTACATAAATTTTAGTTTTGATCTCTAGCTTAGTCAGTTCACCTTTTTCTTTTATATACGAATATTTTTAAGATATTTTTTGAATTACAATAATTTTATGATTACCATTTTAATACAGTACATCGTTTAAAGACTGGAAAGGTATACGCGCCTATGAAAATAATTAAAAACATTCGGAAAGAAAATGCCTAATGAATTTTTCGTTGCTTGTTCGGATGTACATAATTATATTATGGTTAGAATGTTCATACAAAATTATCTATGTAATTTTTCTCAACATATTTTACCAGTGTTTTCGTTAATATTAAATGTGTTGTCCTTTTTTGTTGTTATGCATTAGAGCGGGGCAGGTGAGGTGACCTCTGTTAATTTAATTATATCATTCGGATACACCTTCATCGCATCCTATCTCTTGTCCATCTGTAAAGACCTCTGCTAGACGTTCGACTGAATAGAGAGCGTCTTTGTTACGGAGATACGTCAATATAAAAATAGTACAATTTTGTCTAGTAATATAATAGAATAAATAATAGAACATTAATTAGAAATAAGCGATTGTTTTGTAAAATTGTTTGGTTAGTAAAGTTATAAACTGCGTTTATTTTATTTCTCACCTAAATTTAATTTCCTGTTGAAACTAGTAGAATATTTAGAGTAAAATTATCCACAAGCTCTATTTAATCCAATTATATAATCCTAATTATATAATAAGCGATACAAAATGTTCGAATGCTAATTAGAATAGATTAAAAATAGCAAATAAAATGAATAAAGCAAGAAAACCAAAGAGATTTGTTATTTAGCTATTTTATCTTATTATATCTAGTTCACTAATATTAAATTCCAAAAATGCACTGTGTATTATGTATGAATAACTAGAGTGCTACGTATATATGTACATTGGTAAGACGGCAAAAATATAGTTTAATAGGAAAGGTATTAACGCCACCGTCATATTACGCCAAACATCGTTATCTTCAGAAATAGTAAGATATCTACGTATGACTTCAAATAACACTTCAGTAGTGTTTGAGATTGTTGTGGGTTTCCATGGACTGCAATGACTACTTAACATCAGGCAGCTTGCTCGTTTGTTGTCCTCGACACATAAAAAGTACATATGTCTATTTTTTCTAAAATAAAATAGCTAAAATATAGGGTCAATCTAACAGTCAAAAGCATGCACCTTGACGTAACGAATACAGTGCAAGATATTAAGCCGGTCGGCAGCGCTTCATTATTTAATAACCCCACATTTGGTCGGACACCCCGAGAGCGGAATTATAGGCCTGTTTTTGTAAATAAACCGCCGGGCCTTTTGAAAACGTTATTTTGCCCCAAATTGATGTTCGCCTTCACTGCCGCCCAACCGTACTATGACTAACTTGCGATCACGTGAATGCAGGGAGTTTTCGTCAATCCCAAATCTGAACTTAAACTGCAACTAATTACATTAGTATTTGGAGTGTCGTGTTCAAAAGGACTTAAAAATAATAAAAAAAATGTGCGTGTACAACTTAAACTCAGCATAAGTGAAAGTTCTGAAAACTAGCCTACGAGATTGAGATGGATATAAAGGTTTAGAAGTATTAGGATACATCTAGGATTTTATTTTTTACCAAACTTAAAAATAGTTTCATATTTTAACATAAGATACTACATTACATATATTACATATTTTTCAGTATAAGGTACTATGTAATTTACTCTATCTCAATCTCTCGACGACTTAATTCTATACATGAATGTGTTTGGTTTTTTATCGTGACGCATTTTTGTTTCATTGAGTTTCAAATCACAATTATTATAAAGAAGTTGCGGTTCAAAAATAATGATTTATAAAATTACGAAAATTACAGACAATTATTAAAAAAAATGCGAGTTTTTTATACTTCTACCTTTGCAGTATTCTATAACTGTACTTATAGTTAATTGTACACATGTATAGTTAATTGCTAGAATACATTGTAACGAAATACAAGAATTATGTTTAAAGGTCACTAAGAGCAGGCCACCCGCAGAGTCCGTGAACTATGACATTGGTAACATAAATCGTAGTAAGTGCACTTATTTCTCAGCGTAGCACAGTAGAGTTTAGAGACTATTAAGTAACATATTTACTTTTAACAAAATAGCAAGCATGTGAGGGCATGATCTGATTACGCACATTGAAATTTTCCATAATCGGAATAAAATAATATAGGAAATTTAATATATCCTAAAAAGTACAAAAGATATGTCATTTAACATATGATTTTAAAGGAATATTATTGCGGAATTTTAGTATGTATCCGGTACTCGCAATTAGCGATTTCTGACTTTTGGTT
>DWON01004176.1:0-16682 GCA_018251015.1 Phocides pigmalion okeechobee | reverse complement strand
GTCCATAGGCGACGGTGATTGCTTTCCATCAGGCAACCCGTCCGCCTTATCGCTAGGCTCATATATATAAAAAAAAATCGTCTCATATAATAAAGTAACTATTATTATTGTAATGAATTTTAAGGTATAAGTAACAATACACCTTTTGGATAATGTGACGTGACTAAAACTTTTCAGGTGTTATTTTGGAAAATTTACACTTTGAAATATACGATACTAGACAAATATTTTATATCCTTTAAATTATACAACAGTATATATGTCATTAAAAAATGAAAATCATCAAATTGGTCATTATTATTTTAAACGTGCTATATGTAAAAGTGACTTTTGACTCTGCGTTTCAAATGTCACTCGTGTCGTCACGCGGGCCGCCGCCGTATTGTGCTCCTACCTACTCTTCCCACGACACTGCTTGCAATCTACGGGACGTAATCGATACGACATTAATCTTTTATTACAGACGGATTACTATAGATTTCATTTACTGTAGTCCCCGTTTTATCCTTTAAGCGCTTTAGGGAACGGAAGATTCATTTAATTTCCTCCATTTTCTACATCCCTACATCTACTACTTACTACATCTCTATCCATATATATTATCTTATAATATAGTAGCTTTTGCCTGCGGCTTTACTTGCGCACAAGACCAATACCAAAATTTCATAGAATTTCTCAACCTCTATTTTAATACCTTGGTGGTGAAATTTCCGAAAGGAAGTTCGTGCTTATTCGGCATGGTGCTATAATTCTCTGCGCGAGATGTGAGCTAGCCACCTTGCAACAGGACCTTCATTCAAACGTGGGACTATAAGCTTTAATTTCTTTTGCACTCGAATAAATATATATACATATATGTCGGCGAGGCAGCACTAGCGCAATCGTTAGTGGCTGGCAGTTGACTATGGCGTTTGACATATGTAAGGTTACGATGTTTATATTATGCCATTTTTGGATGTCGTTATTGTATAGTATTGTGATGTGACCATATTATTTTGACACGAATTATATAAACACAATAAAATCATTATACTTATATAATTCGTTAAAACGATGAATTTAATACACTAAATACTTTGCTATTTATTTTATGATAATATTGGATTTGTAACACTGGCCATTGACAAGATAGGATTTAAGAAAAAAACATAAAAATGGCGGGAGTTGGAAAATGACAGCGGTGGTGCATATAAAAAAATATAAAATTAAGACGATTCTTTAGTGAAACGTGAAAACGAAAATGAAGTTGAATGAGATCTTTTACAAAAAAAAAAACAAAGAACGTCATGGAAAAGAAAATCAAGAATATCACTGAACTAGCAGCGAATGTATCCGTGACATATATCCTTTTACATCACATGAAAATAATTGTAATTACGTTTATAAAAGTTATTGTTGATCATTGAGAACGTTTATTTTTACTATCCGTGCAAGATGAATAAAGATAACTGAGCACACGAATAACCCAACCCCGATATATATAATATTTTTACATCATACACACATACATATATTACACACGTTATTATGTGTATTAAATATATTATGTATAATGCTAAAAAATATATCATGGAGTAATAAAATTAAGAACTTAAATAAATCACCATATATTGGAAAGTTAGTAATATAATTTAACAGACCTTTGTTTTTTGCTGTATAACACTTTTTTTCGAGAGATTCTCTGACGTCACGATCAAGAAAAGCGTTTATAGTCTTTGCCGTTTAAGGTTCACTGGTTTCGAACGCTCAAACAATGGATAGATTCATATTTATGAAATGAAGCTACGAAGGAAATTTTCATATAATAACTATTATTAAAATGCGGCTTCTTCCGCTAAATATAACATTATATGCCTGCTATAAAATATAGAGCATGAATAGTGCTAAAAACGACGGTTATTTTATTTACTTGTTTATGGCCATTTCTCAATTTTAATATAGCTTAGGCCGCGACTTCATCCGCGTTTATTCTAGACATTTTCACAATATGAGACAACCTATGTATAGATGTATGCCGTCATAATTGAATACTCGCCCAATTTACAAAAAAAAAAAAACTTAAGTTATTACGCACCAAAACCTTCATATGGCATCACTTCCTGTTGTTGAAAACTGTGAGACAATCCGTCCAGTATTTTTTGAGTTTAATGCGAACAGACAGGCGGAAGCAACGTGAAAATACACAGTCTATAACGAGACTAGAGATAAGAGCAGTTTGTGTTCAAAATTTGAGATACATTAAATGAAAATTTCGCGTTAAAAACAAAATAAACATACTTACAATGTTTCACTTTCATATAACAGTATGTATTGTGAAGAAGATTGATTGAAAGTCAGCTTTCCACGAGAGGGCGTGACACGGGCGCCGTGACATGATACGCATTCAATCGACTGTGACCGTTAGAAATCTGTCACGGTAGCTTCCATGAAACTACAATATATTTTTAATTCGGAAACAGTAGATCCCTGTTTCATCAGTACTTTATTTCTAAATATTATAAAAAAAGTCCTCAGTCACCACTGTCTGTCTGTTCCTGATAAACTTAATAAGTACTGGACGGATTTTCTCATAGAATAGAATAACTCTGGAGAAAAAAATTGATGCATAATAAGTCAAGTTTTTTTTATGTAAATTGGACGAAAAGTATGTATGAAAGAAAAATAATGTAAGTAAATATAAACTCTATTGCCCAAGCGAAGCTGGGCCGGGTCGCTAGTTACAATTATAAACGTTAACAATCACTTTTCAAACTCAACACCACAATTTCATAGGAAGAAAAACATAAAAATTCCAATGAAGTAGCACCACCAGCCTCATAAGGCAGTCTTGTATAACATTAATCGGTGAGATCTGGTTGTCGGCTACACTTACAAGTGAAGTGATCATTTCTGTCCTCAGCAGTAGAAATGCATCGGCCTGCGATCTCAGATAGAGCTTCAGTCTTGCTTAAGGTTGTATGTGTATGTCCGCGTGCCGCAGTGACTACTTAACATCAGGTGATGGCGTGCTTGTTTGCTGCTCTTTTCATATAAAACAGGCCATTGGCGAATCTTCTGACGTTGCAAATGTCCAGACGAGGCACTGATTTCCATCGAGTGGCTCGTCTGCCTCCTTTTTGGGCTATTGTATAAAATGCTCATTTGTTACAACTGTTTCATAAAAACAAACCGTAATTAATTAGTTATTTCATAATATTTTCGGTACCGCGTAAAAAAAATTAATGATGCTGTCTTATCTCAAAAGGCACATCTTAAGTATGTTTGAATGATGTTCGTGTTTATGACGACGTAAATAGCTAATGATTTGCAAAATATTTTTCTTTGTACATAATGTTAGTTTTTATCATGAGCGATTGATGTGCGGAAGAAAAACACTTCTATGTACAGTGCCAATTGAAGTACACTTATATATAAAGAAACTTTATAAATATGCGTTTCGTATAGGTGCGTTTCTAGAGGTGCAGATTTTTGTTTGTACCATTAATTTTCGAACTCAATTGACTGCGACTCCTCATGTGCTATTAGCCCTCTTGTGACCGGCGGCGTCCATCAAACGTGGGAGTAATTGTTTATAAAAGTATATTATTTGTGTATTTTTTGTTGTTGAAATTTGTATTATTTATGTAAAAAAAACACTTAATATACATTGTAAAATTAAAATTTGTCCTCAAAACTGAACTGAATCACGAAATTAGTGTAAAAGACGGTTTTAGATTGTCTTAAAACAACCTATCAAGTTGTTGGTTCCACTTCACTTATATACATACGTCCACTTAATTCTTTCTACTTTTTTCCTCCATTTGCAAGTAGTTACCAAAATTACCCGTTTCTTAACCATCTACTTAACAATTCGCCTCACTACTACAACACAGGTAACCAGAGCCACGACTCCACATAACCCAGTTCTACGAAGTTGCGTCAGTCCCGTGGGCTCTCCGGCTGATTACCATGCGTTACACGTACTGTGCGTTGCGTAGCGTTATGCATTCATTTTCAATTATAACACACGTTAAGTGCGCACCAAAGTTAAGCAACCTCACGCGCGGTAGGGATTTGGATGGGTGAGCCTTAGTGGCAACATTCTTTGTAATACTAAAGGGTACAAAGAGATATAGGTTAAGATTGTTATTAGCAGATGGCTGTCGTTTAATCTTTTTCATGTTGGAATAGTAGCAAAGGAACGTGCAAGTCACCCGATGTTAAAGAGTCTGCAGTCTCAAACGGGACTAAAGTCCTGCCTGATGTCGTGCATACATGCGTTGCTACTCCTGAGGACTAAGATGGTCGCCTCGCTTGTAAGTGTAGCCAGTTACACCCCTGCAATCGAAACACAGAACAAAACTGTTCTACGGTGGATTATAAATTATAATTTTACTATGTACCAGGTACTCACGATAAATTTTTTGATTGCCGATTTTTCGTATGGCTCGTGAACACCACTAAACAGGTTTAGAATTTTAGTATTTATAAAATATACATACATGGTCTTATATTTGCTACATATAAACATTTATTCTACTGTCATGATGATATGAACTCGGTGCACACGATTTTAAACAAATATTACCGCGAAATTTAAACATTGCACTAAGTCCCGGTACTTACTCGCGATTAACGATTTTTGATTTCTGATTGTCGATATTTCGAATCAGTTGTATGGCTCTTGGTCACGGCGAAAATTGGATGGTATATTTTCACAATTTATCTTTAGTAATATATTTTATTATACTTTATTTTGAATAAAAATAGAAACTATTACGTCAGTCCTATGGAGTGTTTCGTGTCGTCGCTTAGTATGCTCGCCGGCACAAGATGTACTCGACCGGCCATTATTGCGTAGTGAAGTGTAATTGCGTATTAGATGTATTTTAACAAACCTCCTAAGGGTTCTTGTGGTGATTGCGCAGTACTTTGTTAAGTATTTTTGTAAAGGTATTTTTTTATCTTTCATAGTCAAAGTTTTTTATCATTATGAAGCTTAATAGGAAACGTATAATCGTTTGTTGATGTTAATAAAGAGTTGTGTAAATAATTTACTTTGAATACAAAATATTTTGATTTTGAGTTTGTGTTCATCCTATTGGAAAGTGGTAACCATAATTATAATTATCTTTTATTGTGTCAAGCGTACACAAAGATGTGATTCTATTTTATAAAAGCAAAGCATGACTCCTATAAGGGCAGTGCAATCAAAAATTTTCCGTTATTATTTACAATTGATATATTCCTTCCATCAATCTATCCATGTCGATATATCGCATTATGTTTTAAAATTTTACTAAATGAATAAAAAAAATCTGGCTAGGAATCGAACGGGAAACCCTCCGTGTGACTGATGCTGGTATCGCTGCACCACGCGAACCATAAATTCTTTTTTATTCATGAAATAAAGACAACCAATAATGTCAAATAATCTGATGACAAATAGTCACTCGTTCGCGTGGACCTCGCTTATAAACCCCATATAGAGTAGTGTCCCACCTGAAGTCGAGCACTGATGCATTGTAATTCCTGAGGACCGAAATACTCGCCAAGCCAGAAGTAAAATCTTAAAAGTCAAGAGAAAGTAAGTAAGCAAGTAGTAAGGAACACGTTTTAATTAAATAAAGTGAGATTTTCGAGATTATATATTGTTGCAATTTCCATTACTTCTTTCCGGTATATTTTACTTTTTGTTATAAGCTACGCGAAAATAAACCCAGCGCTTTATTTTGCTAAGTGCTCTGACATCCGGATACATAAATGAAATTAAAGCGAGTTATTTCTTAAAAACTTTGAAGTGACTGTGAACTTCAAGTTATTTGAACAGAAATTCATATTTGAAATGATGAAAATCTTAAAACTAATTATGATAAAAGTTTAATCTCAACAATCTAAAGGAAGTTCGTGGATACGGCATGGTTTCATGATCGCTAGCTGCATCCCCGCGTTGAATAGCAATCGCAATTCTCCGGGCGAGATATGAACCACTTGTCAGCGGCGGCGTCGATCAATAAAGTAACTACGTAAAATTTTATTGAAAGAACTTAAGACTTTTACTGCTGCGCATGTGTGTACTTTAAGAAGGATTAGGTTATTGTCCCATGTGCCTACTCGGGCCAAGTGCGAACTGGAGGTCTTCACACATCTTTTGGACCTTTATAAAGATCTTTCAAGAATATTTCTTCACCATGTTTCCCTTCATCACACATAGTGTCTCAAGTATGCATCATTTGGGTTTTTCGTGTTGACTAGGTACAAATATTCGTTAGCACCGTGAGCTCACTTACAAGTTATTCATAGAAAATTATACATAAAATCATTATAATCGTTCGTAGAACTTCGTAAGTACATTATAATTTGACTTGTAAGCATTTGAACCCGGACAACGAAGCCAGCCATGAGACTATTATTTACAAATCAACACGGGTAGGTGTACGTTCGAGTGTACCTACTACTTATCTCATCATCGAACTTATTTAGGTTTGTATCTGTATTCAAAGGTACTTCCACATTATACTGTTATTTTTTTAATCGGGGGACATCCCGGCTCTTTGAGCGGGGGAGGCCTCGAGGAGGTCTGTTTCTCTAGGCTTTATTTCAGAGGTTGCGCCTTGATTTCGGCTTATGTAGCCCTCAATTAATGTTGAGTTGAGGGATTGTCCTGGTCCACCGTATAGTTGGAGGTTGTAGCTGATCTGAAGCCGCGACCTTTGCTATGCTTCTCCAAGGAGGCAGCGACTGGTTCTGGCACCTGAGCCCTGTACAAGAAAAGGGCTAGGTGCCCAATCTTGCCGGGCATCCTTCCATCGTTATAGTTCTTAACTAATTCCCTGATTTCGGGAGACAAAGCGAGAGACACATGAATTGCTTTACGGTTTACCATTGTGTGGGCGATGGTAGTACATACTCGGTAGACTTTTGGTTCTACCACTTATTAAAATGATTTATTCATATTTTTTAAAAAAGTTGCTCATTTTATAGGCTTTTAAAAATTAAATTCTTTGCTATGTTAAGGACAGAGGGCCCGAAGTTGAAACAATTTTTGGTTTAACTGGAAGTAAAGTTGGATAGGATAACGTTTAGACTAGGCAGTGCGATGATGGACCCAAGTTGCTCAGAGATTGATTTAAGCCATGTGGCGATTGACCTGCATCGTATGATAATTGACCCGGATTGCACGGTGATTGATCCGGGGCGCTTGGGGACCAGATTGCGCTGTACGGTGATTGGACCGGGTTACGTGGTAATTAACCCGGGCTGCACGCTGATTCACACTGGTAAACACGCAACACATTATAATTATACGATGCAATTAAAAATCTATTTAATACTTTTTCTATAATAATTATATGTAAATAAGTTTTACCAGCAAGTTTGGCACATGTAGATGTTATCAAATACATGAAAGAAATAAAATTATCAACGTCTTTTTTATATATTTTAAGCAAACTTTGAATTCTTACCCCTAAGAGACAAGTCTCAGAGGTGAAATTTCCAAAGTTCCCTTCTAACAGAAAGGCAACAAATAGTGCATTAATATCGTAAATTCCCTAACTGGTCATTTATGCTATTCAAGAAACAGCAAAAATATCACGATTTCAGGTTTAGCTGTTTCTTTTACATATATTTTATGTTGTGGAGACACCATTACAGTAACGATCGATAAATAAATCTGCATATAATTTTAAAAAGCATCCTTAACAAAATCTACATAAGATCGATAATCGAATGAATCATTCGCAGCTATCCTAGTGTTACGCAATCAACAAGCTTCGAATTCCGTAAGCACAACTTTTTGTACCAACTGTCAAGTTGCGCAATTTTTTCTGGCATCGAATACACTGATCTGAAGTGATGAATTACTAAAAACACCCATCTGACAAAGTATTTGGGTACGTTTATATACGTATACGTCGAATCTTCGAGCCCATAATTAGTGGCTATTTGTCAAAGCTGATTCTCTTGACGAATCGGTGGCTATTTCTCAAATATGTTTTTGTGGACTAAGTCTATGCGTATAGCCTTACACTAGGGTTTCTTGTGTCATGGATGCCATGGACACACAAACACTCAGAAAAATTAAAAACTCAAAGAAAAATAGACAAACGCTCAGAGTCCAAACAAAAATCTCAAATTTCTTATTATTCAGATGACTGTTTGCATATCAGACCGGTATAGTTACGGCCGTGCTACGCGGGTCGTAATTCTACGTTTGTTAGCATGTTTTTGTAAACAAGACATGATTAACACATTGATTAAACATCATTATAACAATGAGATAATTGTTTAAGTTGCGTCCAGTTGTGTCCACGTGATATTATTTCATTGGACGTGTTTAAGTTTCGGTTAGCCGCGTATTGAAATTGGTACCTTTAATAAGAAGCTGATCGAATTTTTAAAATGTGACCTGACCTGACCGAAAATTTAAGATATTATTACCATAAAATTTGAATATCAATCAATCAAATTTCAATGGTAAGAGGGCTAGTTCATTTTTTGCGCAAGGAATTACAGTCGTTAATCAGTAAAATGCGACCAGCCTTCTTGGGACCATGCCGCACGGTTGGGCACCATAGGCTCAGACTCCCTGTTGATTGTTAAGGTAAGACTTTTATTACAATGTCTATATTTTTCTAAATTAATTAGTTATGTGAATAAATATTTAATTACAAATAAACTATCATGGTATTGTTTTAGGTTGCGGGTTTAAAAACGTTGCAACCAAACGAACTGGTATCTCTATAAATGCAGCTATAAATATGGAAGAGGATATAAACATTGTACGCGAAAATTTAAAGTTACGAGCGAACTTTCCAAGTTGGAGCTATTAGTACGCTCCTTACTCCGCCACTCTACTTCGCGTTTACTCCGAGAGCGAGAGTTAGTGATGGAGACTTACGTAACTATGAATCGTCGCTGCATAATAAAACATAATAAATTTTTCTATACTATTTTCTTACTATGGAGAGATGCGGTTGCCGGCTACACTTTCAAGAGAGGCGACCATCTTAGTCCTCAGGAGTAGCAACGTATCTACCTTCGACCTCTGATAGGGTTTCGGTCGTGTTTGTGGTTGTACGTAGACGTCTATGGGCTGCGACTCCTTAACATCAGTGGTTTGCATACTTGTTTGCTACTCTTCTCATATAAAAAAATGTTTGCAGTGTAGCAAACGAGCGTGCAGGTGACCTAATGTGTCGTAGTCGCTGTAGCCTTTAGCCAGTTTAGGGTTCTCTTGCGTATATACGGGCACCTCATTATGATTTTTTAAATATCTTTGCTATGTACAGACAGCGATCAGTTACAGTTTTATTATACGTATTGTCGCCAGTAATTATTATAACAAGTATATTTTTTTCGACTCTCGGCAACATGTATTGTATGGAATCTCACTCGACTCCAATACACTTAACTTTTACTAACTAAACCGTTTCATAGACTGTAACAAATGATGTATTGATACATCTTAATTGTGGGATGGGCATTGATTGGTTGAGCGTTTTTGCAGTCGCATTATTGTTTATTATTAATTAATTTTATCTTTGTTTCCAGTAATTGAAAATGTTTATTAAAAGGATGACTCCGTCATTTAAACCTACTTAAGTTTTGAATAATTAAAATTTAATTACAGTCGAATATTTTTGGAAAAAATACATATGAAAAAATTCTATGGGACATTTCATGGAAGACTGAGCACATAAATAGCACATAATTGGAAACAGCAAAAAATAGAAGATAATGAGTGAACATTTTTTGTTTGAAGTGAACATTTTTTGTTATTAACAAATAATGATGTATACAAAAAGTAAGCTCTTTATATAATTATAGTTTGAAAGTTCTGACCGCACGTAAATTAAATAAAAAATCTAATTATTAACACTGAGGATCAATTTAATGCGTTAAAATATTTTCGTAACCAGATAAATAAGACGTTCCTCTTTTTTGCTCTAAAAGTCCATAAAAATTTGCAAAATTCCAAAATAATATAATATTAGCTGCTTGACCTTTCATGTTCAGACCTGTTTTGATGTCTGATGTACTAGACCATGAGTCAAGTACAACTTTCGTCTATAATTTCTTCTTCGTAATAATATGTAAATCACAAATGCTGCAAAGTTCAGTGCATAAAGATACAGTTAGTGTTGTGTGTCGTGATACGAAACGCAAAAAAACAAACACGAACTAGACATAGGGTAGATAGATCAATCTATCACTGACACCACGATCACTATTAATAGCATCCACGCAATGGCGGATTTACCAGTACAATGAGTAGGGTTGAGTTTAGGGCGGCAAATTTGGGCTCATAGAATCTTTTGTATCGACTATTATGTGTTGAAGTATATGAAGACTACTATGTGTGGCTCTAAAATACGTCACCGAAATTTTTGGATTATAAAACTAATGTAAGACATGATAATTGAATAGGCAAAAGGCGGCAAAAACTGTACAACCAATGCTTTGAATATTTCTAAATCCATCACTGCATCCACGGGACCGCGAGCGACGTTCACGAAGCTCCATGATATACTGAAACATTGCGCGAGTCATTGGTTTGAAAGGGATTTGGCTATGTTAATCTGTTGCTGGCTCGCGGTCTATACATATAATAATGATGTGAGCAGTGCTAATAATATTTATAAAACGTGGTCCCACTCACTGATACGACAGCCTATAATTAACTAGAGATAAAAGATTTAAAGAAAAAATATATAATTTACATGCTTATCATCATCGTCATAAATTTTATATTGATCTAAAATTTTTGTGGGTCATGAGGAGTTCGAGCATCTTGGAAAAATTACTGTATAGATTTTGATTAAAAATGTATTTAAAACTTATTCAGTAAGTATGGGTTGCTTTCCCCAATAATAGGGATACCTGGATCACATATGCTTGGACATCTCTCGGTATATCTTAGCCAACAGGACACTCAAAACCTATGAATTGATTTTACATTGTTTATTTGTTTATTTTTTGATTTACAAATTTGATATTCATTGAGTGTATGTAAATACTTAATAATGAAATTAAGTATTAGTATTTGAATTTGAAATACTACTCGACGCTATTAAAATGCACATCGGTGAGGACAAAGATTAGTGGCAAAGACTAGTACTCATTTGTCGAATCTAATCCATCCGGAGGTTTAACCACTGCGATCATCTATAGGATTCGGGGCCAATCGCTTAGCGTGTTCTCCAAAACATGGAAACATAGAGGTATTTAGCTACGATTGGTCATGCATCCAACTTTTGGCCGCACTTGACGTTGCTTAACTTAATCGTCTGTTACATCTGCATAGGCTGCGAGAATGTGGTCTTTACTACCACTACATAGTACACTATACTATGAACTACACCGTACTACTACTAATGGGCAATAATACATTGTTTATTCCCTCTGTGGCACTCAGCTTCCGCACTTACTTGTAAACCTTTGTTCGGATGTACGCGATTGTTATATTTTAACGGCTCACGGACAACCGACTCACCGCATGCTTGCCAAATTGTAGGGAGGAAAATGTTACATTTATTTAAAACCAGCATTATTTTTATCCTGTCAGTGTGGATAGTAAACTTCTACACATTCTGTAAATATCTCTAAATTTATCGTGATGTTTACTACCAAATGGAACTGGATTATTGCAGTGTACATAGGAACGTATATATGTGTAACCTACTCTACGTAGAACAGGAATCCCATCTGAAGTCCTTGCGTCTCCTGACTGAGATGGTCCTCTCAAATAAAACTGAGACAGCAAACCTTTTCTGTATCGGCATACAAGAAATATTTCACGTTTATAATGAATGTGACATTGGTTCCTCCCAGGTTAAAAACTATCGTCTCTATTACTGTCGAATTCTACCGCCTGTACTCCGGCCAATCTCTACCTTTGCCTTTACCTCCGTCGAACTCTACCGCCGTCTTAACCTGTGACAAACTCTTAACACCTTGCAATAACCATAAGTAACAATAATAAAAGGTATAGACATCTTGATTAATACTACCAGAGGTTTTTAGGCCAGAAAAATTCGGGAAGAATACTTTTCGTCACAGAGCCGACAGATAAGTGATGCGAGGCTTCATCCGGCTAAAAAACTGACGGTTGTTCCACCGCTCTTATCCGGCCACGCTGGTTTCCCCTACTACTAATATTATTACCAAAAGTTTTGCTTGGTACATGTAGCGCTTGGTACATGTATTTCCTTCTATTTCATTAAATATTGAAATATGTGCATAAGATCATTTTTCTCAGAACACCTACTTATTAAACGGATATAAGGATCAGATTTTAAATAAATCCTCACGTATGAGAATTTATAATAACGATTATAAGATTGTTTTGCATTTTGCACGGACTTCTTCAAATCGCTTGTCCGGAAGAATACAGTATCATGTCAAAATTTGGCACGAGCTGGATTAATGATACAGTTCGACTTAAAAAAAGTACGTTATAAACTTTAATCGCTTCTCCTGAAAAAGTACGTTTTAGAGTTAATACAGTATTCTTGCGGACAAGCGAAATATCTTAAAATTTATGATATTAAATTAAAATTTAATTTTAGTTTACATATTTTATTATGTAATGAGTATCCATTCTTAACGAGAATTAATTGCCTATATTTGCAAGACTCGTGGTTACGGATAATCAACATTACACACTACGGCTACACTTTGAAGTAGAGCGACCATCTTACTCCTCAGAAGTAGCAACGCATCTAAGTTCGAGCTCAGATAGGATTTCAGTCACGTTTGTGGTTGTACGTGGACGTCTATGGGCTGCGACTACTTAACATCGGGTGGTCTGTTCGTTTGTTACTCTTTTCACATAAAAAAATACAATACAATATAATAGACGTCGATATCTTGTCGGAAAATGTCATATCCGACAGAATAACTCTTCTTGTCACTTCAATGAAACTTGTGTCCATACAGTTGCTTTGAAAGTCGACACGTTATTGTCAATTCGCCGTCAATTGTATCAATACAAGTGTTAATTTGAGATACGTCGCGAATGAAGATGTGAAAACGTTCCTAATTCCTTTTAAAAGGGAAGTTGATTATCTTTTAAAATATAAATATAAACGTTTTTTCTTGTGTTAAAAAAGTAGCACACAAGCGTGTAAGTTAATTGACTTTAAGTCTACACTCCATGTATATTCCCAGTCACTCTCAAAAAGCACTGAAGACCTATCTGAAGTCATGCGGAAGCACGGCTTTTTTGGGGGCGAAAACATGCCATAAAAACAGAAAAAATGGAAGAATTAAGAGAAATGAATATGATGAAAACAATGTTTTTTTCCTGAAAACACAGTGGCAAGTTGTGCGTAACGGATTCCGAAAATTATAGACTATTCCAAATCCCAAAACAAAAGTGATAAAAAGGCCTGCGTGGAAACTACTCTTGACGACTACGATGGTGGCCTTTCTGGTAAATGAGGTCGACAGCCACAGCTCTATAACCAAAACATAGGATTTGCTTCAAAAATGATTATGTGAGCGGTGGTGATACCTTCCCGGTGGAATTATACTTCTACTACTTATAAGGGATAAGGTAACAAGATAAAGGTTGACGTACGAGAACGTTAACTGTTGAATCTAGTTTTTACGTGGTTTTAATATCGGTGTATTGTAAAGAGCAATTTACTTTAATCTAAGTAAGGTAAATGAGGTTGTCTATTTTACGCTTTAGGGTAGCGAGAAACCCCTGTGTACCCCAGTTTTCGATGTAGGTACCTATTCCAGTTCCTCCTAAAACAATACCTTAGCCTTAGCTCCCGTTTGTAGAGCTAAGGAGCGGGCTTTGGTTGTACTTAGGGTTGACAGCATTCAGAATATAATATGAGAAATAAAGTATGGTATAAAATGTTTACTTGAGGTGCGTTTGGTGAATTTTGATATGGTTTGATGCAAAGAAGAATGTTATCAAATAATTATTTTAAAAACATTCATTTGGCTAAGTGTTAACCTGAAAAATTTAAATAGACATTGCGGACATCGTACCATAGGAGTGTACAAACAAAAATATGATTTATTTTTACTATTATTCTTTTTTACTTTTAGCTATATACAGTACAGTTATAGATAGCGACTTTTAAGAAAAACATGAAAAATTTTATAGTACATTAAGCAAAATGCACAAACAATATTTATATATTTGTGTCTTCTTAAAAGTTTTCTTAAAAGCCGGGTATATACAAGTTGACCGTGTTACAGCCACAGCATAGCTAGGCCTGTATCAGTCGTTAATTTTCAGTGTTTCGTTCCCTGAAGTATAGAAACGTGCCACGACCCGGGCCATTTCGATCATTCATATAATTAATGGATCTGTGGCCTTATTTGATCTCACAATTTGTATTCATTAATTTTCGTAAGATCCGATAGAATTCGATTGTGATAAATTCAAAATATAAACTTCTCACAGGATTTTCATAATGTACTTCAATACGATTCATTATAATCAATACGTGCAATTATCATTATCATAATCATATCTTTATTAAAGTGATTACATGAATTGGATTACTCGGCAAACGAATCAATAATATTTGTTCATTTTGAACCAAATGATCAACTCGGTCGGGTCAAATGATCGACTTGTGTCTTCGACCCTACGCTATGGGATGTTTTGGAGTAACAGTTCATAGCGCGAAGAAGTATTTTTAGCCCAAACAAAATTGTATACGCCCCATTACAAAAATATCTAGCACAGAGAGATGTTAGCCAAAGGTTAAATATTATAAAATATTGACATTACCTGCTCTATGAAATAACCATATTTGTTATAAGTACTCCTGATATATTTTTCAACTATCTAAAAAGTTACCGACATAAAACAAAGCTGTTAGCGTTCGCACTTAAAACTGTTTTTTTTTTCAAAAATAGTTTAGTATGTCACCTAAAATCTATAATAAGGTCTCGGAAGTACTTCGAAACATGTATAATATGACCAAATTCAAATCAGAATTAAAATGTTTTTAACTTATAAATGTTATTACTCAATTCATTAATTTCTTACTGACGCCGATATAAGTCTTGTATGGTATTTAGTAATAATTTAATAAATACAATGATAAATGTAAATAATGATAATGATACTTTTTTTAATAATTTCTAATAAGACTTTTAAATTATGTTATTTGTATACACAAAAGGGTCGAATATAGCGCACTTTATGTAACCATTTTATTATCTGTAAGACCTATATTCAAAAACAAAAACATTTGATTTTATTTTGATTTGATCTGAATCATGTTTGTATCGGTGTATCGTATGACAACCCTAATAGGAATGGAGGCTCCAATTCCTTACAGAAGCATGTACAGTAACTGTGTCGAGTTTCTGTGTTCTGACTGGAAGGGTGCCATCAGGCAGATATTTTCGTAGATACATAAGGTAAAAGGTTTCAATTTAGCCTTTAAAGTACGTGTTTGTTTGTAAAGAGACAAAATTTGTTGATTTTCCTCGCCATATTAAATAATTGTGTAACTAGGTTACGTAAATACGTAAATTAAACATTATTATTGTTATTATATGCTATAAATAAACATTTAATTTGCCTCTGACTTATAAACAAAGTGTTTGTCTTTCGCAATTATAAATATTGTTATACGAAGTACATATTTTCATTTATTACGACCAAAACAACCTATACATTTAATATGTATATATATATGACTATTCATAACAAATTATTTTCAGAAAACAACATTTTGCATAAATATAAACACTTTAATTTGAAATTATCGGGAATGTCGTTGAGGCCAATCTGATATTCTGAAGGTGGGAGAACTATAGTTCGACGGGGGAGGTACCGCCGCCGCCTTCACAATCCGTCGTAAAGCATTACTTGTGTTTCGGTTGGAGAGGTGCGGTTGCCGGCTACACTTTGAAGCGAGGCGACCATCTTAGTACTCAGGAATAGCAACGTATCTACGTTCGAGCTCAAATATGATTTTAGACGTGTATGTGGTTGTACGTGGATATCAATGGGCTGCGACTACATAACATCAGATGGTTTGCATGCTCATTTGCTACTCTTCTCACATAAAAAAAACATCGTGCATCGATGCGTTGCTACTCCTGAGGACTGAGCTAGTCGGCTTGCGTGTAAGTGTAGCCGGCACAGCTCCCACCTGAAACACAAATACTGCTTTACGGCGGATTATAAGGGTGACGTTGGTACTACCCCCCTTTTAGTGTAGTTCTAACACCCTTTGAACATTCTAATGGCATATCAATATCGTCGAGAGATACAAAAACTCACAGATCATTATAAAACTTCTTTTGCAGTGGATTATTTTTAGTTAATATTTATTTTTTAGTTAGCAGAAGTAAGCACTTTACATTAGGTTAAAAGATGTTATATGTGTACTTATATTAAGACATTTGTTCTGTATCAGTTAATACTGATAGATACAGCTATCAGGTTCCTGTCGTCGCTTCTATGCCATAGCTAGTCAGTTTCTGATGCAGTGGTAATCTCATTTGACGTTCAAAACGAGTTATCTAAAAATTAACTGTTAATAAGTGGCATTTAATTTTGACTTAAAAATTTAAAGGTGGTAGAGCCGTTACAGCTCGCCCGGGGCAGCACCACCGCCACCCTCGTAACCCGCTGTAAAGCAACATGTTCTTCATGTATTGTGTTTCGGTTGGGGAGGTGTGGTTGCCGGATACATATTATTGGAGGCGAC
>DWON01004175.1:0-16683 GCA_018251015.1 Phocides pigmalion okeechobee | reverse complement strand
TACGGCGGGTTATGAGGGTGGCGGTGGTACCGCCTTGGGCGAGCTCTAACGGCTCTACCACCTTTTAAAATAAAAAAGTATTGATATTAATCCATTACTTTACTACAGCCGAAGTAACGCACAGGCGTAACCCGAATCTTTATAGAATTGCTAAAAGGAAAGGAATAAAATTTTATTATAGCAACTTCTTTTTTATAGCTTTTATTATAGCAAATTTTGTAACCTATGTGTTTGTGCCCTTGTCTTTGGCTTCATAACTCATACATGTGGATCGATTTGAATGCGGTTTTATATTTGAAAGCAGATTTTATTGCGGTTGGGCTTAGCTAAAAAAATAGTTCAACCCTTTATAATGTCATAAATCTTGTTTTCACGATAACGTAATCGATCTCGCGCATACAACTGATTTGTTCTACTTGTTCAGTGACCACAATAAAATTTAGTAAACTAAGAGCACCCATTAACACTAACGCAATTAAATTAGATCCTCGTACACTATCAAGTGAAAATATTCTATATTGTTTCGCATTTACAGAAAATATTTTTAACAAAACGAGTTTTACCGCACTCGTTAAGACGTTATTGAAATGAAAATCACGTCCCAATATACATATCTCTCGAGAACACAAACCAATGACACGAACAAAAAATATTTTCTTATGCTCGGTAGCATTAAATGATGTATACTATAATTGCCTTCTGAGCTGCAAAATCGTAATCTACTACCTACATAAACTAAGAACGGAGGAAAATGATTATTCGTTACTCATCGCTAGCTCCATATACCCGATTCTTGTAAATGTGGTAGCATGATTAATCATTGATTATATCAAAACATTGTAAGACATTTTTAGAGCACGTGGGTTTCAAGATATTTTTATATTAAGTGTACAAGACTACATGATGTATTTGGAACACAATCTCGTAATTCGCAGATCCATTGTTTCTGTGCCAATATGAAACACTCCAAACAATTTATTAAACAGTTCATTTCTGATTCATATTTCGAATAATTGATGAAATATTAGATTATTGGCATTATTATTTTAATATAATCGTAGTGTTTTCTCCGGCTTTGTTCCCCCAGCAATACCTTGATACAAATTTTATTCCCGTATTTTACCCGTGTAAATATAAATATAGTATATAGTATAAATCCTATCTTAGTGTTCACTATATAAATAACCTATCTGCAAAATTTCAGGAATCTACATTTAGCGGTTTTGACTGTGCCTTAAGACTTTCCCTGCGTAGTACAACACTGCTGTGTATTGCGCGGTGTAACGCGCTTGTGGTTTGTGCACACTTGTGTTGTACGTACAAATCTGTTTGAATTACGGGAGAACAAAAGTGCTGTGTTTTACGTCGGCGCTACAATACTGGGGGTGAACATTACGTCTGTGTATTCGTAGATTATACACAGATGCTAAAAATACAATATTTAAGTGAAAATTTGGCTCATCTTCAGCCTACACAAATGTAGTCCAGTTTAGGCCGCCTTCCACAACGCTGATCCGATCTTATGCATGAGCGCCGCAGTCAAAGTGTTAATCTCAGGCTCTCTCAAAATTCACAAAATTCTTTTACTTAATCAATTATTTAAGATTAACTAAGTAGATATAAGTCGTAAGTTATTTAAACTTATTTGGTCACATTGATGAAGAAGCTTATAAATTCAATGATTTATGATAAGTAAGCACAAATTATTTAATTTATAGTCTCCTTTAGCAAATTGACAGATAGCTGACCATGTTAAGGACATCCAGCCGGTGTGTCAAACTACGGACCCCATGAGAGGATTCGAATTCTTACCATTAGATTATCACTGCTGTTAGTATAAGTACCTATCTTAATATAACTATCTGTATGCACTGCACAAAGCAAGAACATTCAATATGTTGATTATGGGTCAACTTGTAAAGATGAGCATTATGTCCAGCGCACGTACTGACTGCCGCGGCTTAGATACAATTGGCTACTTCCGCTTGTGTCGAATTAATTCACTGTACACGGTCTTTCTACTTACACATCCGCGATGTCTCTGCCTACGCTTCGAGATTAGCGTGCGTATTTAATGAAATTGTCATTAATGACTACGCAGTACAATAGCTCTTGTCCCGAGGTTTAGTTTTACATAAATTATCAACTCGTTTGAATGTTCTGGTCTAGCGCTGACACTCATTGACTTGACTTGATACTAGGTATTTGTAATAATAGTGTTGTTTTACAATTTAAAAATGAAATGTTTTATCTCTAGTTAAAATAACGCGGTAAATAAGATAGATCGATATTGAATTTAATTAACAGTTGAAAATACTTTTCTTTTTAATAAATAATAATAAATTTGTTTTATTCATGTAACGAAGAATCAAATAATTTCATAGATTAAATATTATGTATATACCAGAAACCTACTAGACTACTTGACCTAAAACATAGATAAACAAGGATTAAACTGTACATACATATTCTACAGTAAAATATCTTACACGATAAAAGCTCAACAGAAAGTAAAATTTATTAAGAACTTTGAAATACTTGAACTGGACGAAAAAGTATTCATGATAAATTTTTGTACAAAATTGAGAAGTTAAGGAATTTAATATAATTATCGAAGAGCAAATTTTTATTTTTTCATATTCGTACCTACGTCTTTTTCAAAAAAATAGACAGACATTTTACATTCGACGCATTGCTAAGATAATAATTCGTTCAAAACTAAATCTGAAATATCTTTTCTGTGATATAAAAATAAAAGTAGGCGCACACCTATTTACGATTTACGATGTAAATAAAGTTTTGGATCCACTTACATTGAGCTGGCAGTGTATTATGTAGTATGTTTGAATTTTTTTGTAAGAAACTGTATATCTACATAATTTTAAAGGTGGGAGAACTGTAGTTCGACCGGGGAGAGGCCTCCGCCGCCATCATAATCCGCCGTAAAGCATTACTTGTGTTTCTACACGTTGTGTGTTGTGTGGCTACACGTTGAACCGAAGCGACCTTCTCGGTCGTCAGGAGTAGCAACGCATCTACGTTCGAGCTCAGATAGAATTTCGGTCGTGTTTTTAGTTGTACGTGGATATCTATGGGCTGCGACTACTTAACATCAGATGGTTTGCATGCTCGTTTGCCACTCTTCTCACATAAAAAAATCTAAACTACGTGTAAAGATAATGATACGTCGTGGATAACACCTTTTAAGGTTTTTGCATTTAAGTCTCAGAGGATGTAGTGTATTTGCTCTCCGTGCAATTCGTAGTTTTCCATTTATTGATCTCTTTAAAACAGATGAACCCAAAAATATAAATATGGCAAATAGCCACCTTTTCCAGTAAAAAATATGATAGTGATGATGATGACAAAAATGAAGACGTTTATAAGTATTATAGGTATGAGATGAACAAAAAATATTTTTTAAAACGTTTAAGTACTTACATAAAATATTACCGAAATATAAGTTAAATATTTGAGACAGAGATATCATTAACAGGGTAATGCGGACATAAAAAGCAACGGTCGTGCCAAGAGCGGACTTGCATTGAGATTAATGATATCAAAACCTTTCCCGTTTACATTAAACTTAAAAGCATATCGGTTGGATTACAATAGCCTCAATCATTGTCCTAATTTCGACGTTCATCGACTTCCTGCTTTATTAGAGAAATACCAGACGCATATACACAGCCCTAACATATGCTTTGCATCATCGGGTCAAAGAGAGAAATATCAAAACCAGAACTGTATGTAAAATACTGTAAGTAAATATGACAACCTACTTAATTGTAATTGAACGGTTATTATGCTTTTCCACTTTTCTAAGTAAACTTTAGAAGTTTAAAAGTGCCCTTAGCAGCAACGGTACCTCTCTGGTGGGGTAGGATTTCACCCTATAACTGAAATAGGAATAGAGCCAATACTTCGTGACTTTGCTCCAAATGTTGCAAAGTACGCATTGGAGATACGGATTAAGGCCCATTTAAATGGAGAGAGTTGCTCGTTTAGTGGCCAAAAGTTTAACGGATTATTTCAAACCGCCCGTAGAAACTTTAGTAACAATGAATATAGTATTCTTTTTTTATTTATGTCATTAATGATAGTCCATTTTTCTTTGATTACAGATGTTGATAATTTGTCCTGCATACAATTCTGGTTAGTATGTACGTCATTATGGGCGCTATAATGATGTGATTTTTATTATTTTATCAAATACATTTATTAGGTAATGGTACCTTTATGAAATAAAACAATATTAAGAAATTTACAGTGAAGAATCATCGATTGAGTGTGTACGTATCTCGAAGACGCTTAAATTATTCCAGTGGAATGGGAGTTTAATGAACGATTACGACACATTCATTCCTAGAACATATAATTACGGTAACAGGAAAATGTTTTGGAAATAATTTAAATAAAATATAGTTCATTTAAGGGTATTTTTTATTGTATATGATCTGTTTTTCGAATCCAGTCGTGCTAAAACAAAAAAATGATTTAGCAGTGTATTACACACTTTGTAAGAAAAATGCAATTAAATCTAAGTCTTGTAAACCATGTTTTATCAATAAGTTTTGATCACATATTTTTATAAACCATTTTTATACTATATGTACTACATTGTATATTTTTGCCACTTCAGAAACATGACAGAGAAGTAATTATGCCTCCATGAATCATATTTCATTATTATAATGTTTTTAAAACCGAAGTGTGCTAATTTTCAGAAAAAATCTAAGAAGAAGGTAAGAAGGAAGGGTAATATTTGTAAGTAAATAATGAACTTACCCATAGCATACAAATTTATTATTATTTGATCGTAACAGTTTAGGTCTGGTCCTACCTTTGTCAATACTTCATGTATACAATTCAAACAGTTTACAATCAAGAATAACAGTGTTCGCCAAGTTGGATGATTCTGTTCTTAATTAAGCAAACGGTATAAACAAAGAATAATAAAGTTCTAATTGATGCATTGTTTAACGGAACGGGGCCGCTAGAGCGTTTGGCACGCACAACTAACAGTACCTCCTTCTGTTCAATGTCACACATACACACACACTGGGTTAATGTGATACGGAATAGACAGCCCCATTAAATAATAAGAATAAACAAATATGAATAAAATAAAATGCGAGGAGACATCAATATAGACTCTTATTTATTTCCATTTATTCATAAGTTCATATTTAAATCACACAACATTCTTTGAATTATTGGACTAGCGAGGTAAAACGTCATAATATTACCTTCAAATTACAGACAATATATATTTTATTACTGAAGGCGAATGAATAACACGTTAAGTGCCTACCAATTACCTATATGTCTAGAATAGATAATTATTAAATGTGCCGAAGATGATTATCAGTACAAGAAATAATTATATAAAATGAAAATGAAATAAAATATATATTGTACGTAACGTGTTCAGGAGTAGGTATTTAATATTTGTTTATGTAATTACCTACTCATCCTTAGATAATTTCGGTACAGATCTGGAAATAAGATTTTAGTCTAAGAATTAAAACCACAACAAGACTGCGACTCGTCTGTGTTGAGAAGCTTGTTTTTATTGGCAACGCTATGTTTTTGTTTCTACAAAATATTTAGTCCATAAATCCATTGAATTTTTAAGCTTGTATATTGTAATAAACAATAGATATGTACAAGAGAAAATAACCGACTAATCCGAGTCGAAATCGCCAACTAAGGATTTAATCGACTGGTTTGCGGTGTAATTCCATTTTGCAAAAAAGGCAACAAAATATTAAAGTTTAGGCAAACATGTCTAAAATATTTATCCAGTGAATGGGGAAGACCTCCAGTATAATTGCAGTTGATATATTTCAGTTAATATTTGACGTACAGATTTATTTACAACCGTGTATACCTATGATAGCGTTTTTCTTAATGAAATGTATCTATATAGGTATACCTATTATCTATGAATATTTTGACATAATAGTAGTCATTATTATCAAGACAGACATCAAATAAACAATTGTGGATTTATTGTCTATCTATTTATCTGTTACGCACCTTGTCGATTTAAATGAACCTTATTCTGTCGCTTTTAGATTGAGGCAACATGTAGGATATAGTTTGCTACACCATATCTTGAGGGTAGCGCAGATTTATTTATCTCTCTTTTTAAAATTCACGTCGATGAAGCCGCACGTTCAACTAGTAATAAAACAAAAATCTTGACAAAAAATAAAAGGTTGAACAAACTTTCGGGAGGACACGGGACGAATAGAAAATGTGGGAACGAGGCTCCGAGCATTGTTGTTAAGCATTCATATGCCACTCCACTCACCCATTGCCGGGACATCCGCCGCTACTTCCGCTGCCAAAGATGGTGGATCTTTGAACGGCTAGTTCGTTGACAGCGATCGTCGATGTCCCCGATAGCGAACCATAACAACGGCACCACAATAAACGTCGAATTACAAATGAGTGAGTAAGTTACAACACGGCCACGGAAAAATCATTCGTAAGGTATCCATGTACATTATTAATTTCCAGAGGCGAGCACACAGCCGATGTGTCCGGTGAGCTCCGTAAACTTGCGTTTAGCGCGTCTTCAGTAGCTATTTTTGATGCAAAAGCGCGTTGGGAGTTGAGACGCCAATGTCTAGAGCATGCATGGAATATGCAATGTCGTCAGCCTTGATGTTTATATCGAGTGTTCAAGTTTCCGTGGTTTTATGATTTTTATGTCATTCCTAGTGATTTTAGTCCAAGGTACTTTACGATGACCCGAATAGTAAAAAGGCAGGTAATGTTTGTAAAATTTTATAAAAATAGTAAAATAGCGAACCGCAATAGTAATAAAACACCTAATGTCATGAGTACATTCGCTTATCAATGTTCAGTTTATTTGATATATTGAATCACAATCATGGTATTAAAGTTTATTTATATCTACATATCTACCTCAATACCTACTTCATGTTAAATCTTCCCTCGAATGATTCAGAAGCCTTTTCTAAGTATATGTCAATAAGTAACAATATGTTCATATTACATATATTAATTTTGGATGGTAACTCATTAACATTTCTATGTTAAATCTCGCCGCCATACCCACTCCTGGCTATCGCAACCTTCGTTTAGACGGAATGATGTGGCCGCAATCTTAGTCCTCAGGGGTAGGAACACTTCTGTGATGTACTACAAGTGGAAATCCTGTTCAACCTGAAATAAAATCAAAATATCTATGGACGGTAGTGACTACTATCAGGTGGAGTGCATATTTATTTTCTACTTCGATTTCATGAAATATTTCATAAGAAAAGAGAATAAACATTCAAATGTATTGCAGTAGTAGGTAGATATCGACGAGAACAAACACAATATAACATTAACATAACGAGAACATTTATTACCTGAAGTTAATACACATTCATATTCAACGTACGTAGGCTGCGGTATTGTTTTTGGTGGGCCCGCAACAATTAAATTCTACACAACAAACCTTCTGATATTAATAATATCTTATTATAGCATTTTAATAACTAGGATCAAGTTCATGGTTATATAAATATTTTACTTGCAAAGTCATATTAATACTTATATAAAACGGGTGTTCATTTAGAGGTACTTTTTGTGAGGGGGTTTAATTGCAGATTGCGCAGTTGTCGTGTCAGCTGATGTGATATTCCTGATCAGTAATGTCTAACATTTCATAATGGAAAGCCTTAGTCCGGCACAGCGTCTACAAATTGTTCAGCTTCATTACAAAAATGGGCGTTCGACGAGGAATGTGTTACGCATATAATCAGCCTACAGAACGCACGATATCCTTTACCGTCAATAAGTTTAAAACCCAATTTCCATTATTGAATAATACTCAAACAAATAGACCATATCCAGCTTGTAGTAAAGGACATATAGGATGGCTTTACTGTCAGAACGATTTGGCGAACAGACATTTCACGCTTTAGACCAGTGAATTAGTCGGCTAGATCATGTGATATAACACCTCTCGACTTTTCCTTTGGGGGTATGTGAAGTCATTGGATCAATCCATTGGAGGCCAATATTACTCGACCCATTTCCCCAATACCACTCGAAATACTCACAGACGAAATTGAAAATTGTAACTTCAGAATGGAAAAATAAAACCTATAGGCTCAATTAAACCTTTCCACCGAATGCTGGTTGCTTTACTTCAGAAATAGGCGTGATGGTACTTTATTGCTTTGATCAATTCAGTAGCATATAGGTACTTGTACAAAATCTATCAATACCTCCTTACTTAAGTGCCTACGTCCGCTTTCAAGTGATAGTAGCTTCACTTTAATTAACTTAAAGAAGCACTTTCATTAATAGAAAGTCCACTATTCTGTTCTATAACAAGGTAAGTACATACAAGTAACTGGAATATATAACTGCATAAGGTCATATATATATATATATTAAGTAATATCGAAATAATAGCCGTTTGTCTCCGTTTTGAGTACCTATAATTGTCTTTGGCTATGGAACCCACATCACGGAATCCTGTCTAGGAGTGTAGGTATTCATTTTCAAATGTTATTTTTATAACTAAGTCAACTCAACGATAAAACTGATTTTATTTGTTTATCTGCTTGGCTCTTCAAAGTACCTACTAATTTGTACACAGATATATGAACAACTCGCTTGAACAAATTTATGCTAATGCTATGAACAGGCGCTACTAATATTGTTTATTTAATATTTTAGTCATCACTTTGATTTTGGAGACGTATATTGTAGTTATTTAATAGATATATAAAATTTACATTTTGATAATAACTATTTTATATAGTACTCTATTATTTCTAACATAAAATTTAACTGTAAACAGTTAAGCAATATTATGTATAAAAAAATGGGAACGCGTGTGCGTGAGTACTTCAAATATATCTCAAAAACAGAGTCATAATATATTAACACTAATACGAATCGCTAAGAGACGCGCCGCAAACAACATCAGAATCCAATTAACTAATACTCTATATTTTAATACAATTTTATAAATTATTTCTCGCCTCTATTACTATTAGCATTGCTTAGGTAGAGGTTAAATGATAAAGTGCTGAATACAATACAATAATATTATATTACCATTTTTATACAACAACAATCCGCATAGCTTATTCCTGGCAACACTGTATTGATTTTGTTAGAGCAGTAAAGACGATAGCTACCACATCTGCGCATGAATTAATTCATTCATCTGTGTGGTATTGAGTCTACAATGTATGTACGTTACTAGTCACTACATTTACAGAAATATAAGAAACGGAATAACAATATATATATCGTTTCTTAAATCAACATAATATTGATAGTACAATAGCGCAATATGAATAATATATAGGTGGGGTCGTACAATCAAAACTTACTTATTTGTTTATTGTACAATAATTTATTTATACGAATAGACATAACAATGAAACATAGTAGTGTGAACTGTCTCGATTGTAGTGTATCTACTACGAAGACTGCATGTAGATCAGATGAATGTTGTTGTAAATGTGCTCGCTTTTATATTGTATCGTACAAGTATAGGTGTACAGGTTAGGGATGTGCTGTATCTGTAGACTGTTATATTCCACTTATATATTTGTACTTGGGACAACACATCATAGTAGATTAGGCTATTTTCTTTGTCCTCTACTTTTATTCGAGGGTATTATTATACTCTTTGTATAAAGGCATACGAACATTGAATAATTGAGTTTTATTTCTAACTACTTTGGAAAAATTAATTCGTGCGAATTAATTTGCATAATGCTGCGTCATCAATCAAACATTATGATGATTCGTATTAAAGTTCTCGATTTCGAAGATCGAAGTTCGATTTATATAACCTGTTCTCTGAAATCAATCTAGCAATAAATGTGGAAAAGATATCGACAGTTAATTATAAGTAGTTAGAGAAGATATAAAACCCCATCTTTTTAACTAAACTAAATATAATATTGAATACCTTGAAATGGATTGCAACAAAAGCCTAAAATTAACAATTTATTGGGAGTCTTGGTTATGCGCCACGGTTACAAGAACGCTAGCTGCGTTGAAATCTATGAGAATGTTTAAATATAATGACGAAGTATACCTCTTATCAATAAATATATTTAAAGGAATATGTAACTACTTGCTATAAGCATTCGATTTTCTTAATCAAGTATATAATTATTATATATAATACTATCGATATTGAATTGATTAATATCGATATCCTTAGATATTGATAACAGTCAGGTTAACATTAGTACACGAGTCTAATGATACAAAAATTGGAAGGGATATACATACTACATGGGAGATATGAATGGAAAAGATTAAAAGTCGTATTAAATCGAATTGACATCTGAATCCCTATCTTACTTCCGTATCGTACAGCGTTCTCGATTCTCTGGCCTTGCTATTGTCAAGAATGTCAAGTTTCTAGTGTTTAGCTACAGCCCAAGCCCATGAACGTGAAAGTGTGAAGGGAAGGCTGTTTCACACAAAGGCATCGTTTATACTACTACTAGCATATTATTTAACACATCAACTTCCTCAGCATCCGCAGTCCGCAGCAGTATCTACTGGGAAGTTGTGAGGGAGGGTCGTGAAAATGACCGGGGTAGATGAGATCCTGAATTATCAAAGAAGTCCCGACGACGATTATTACGGTTTGCTGGGCTGCGACGAGTCTTCTACTGTAAGTATTGTTGTTTATTTACAAACAGTTGTTATGTGAATCCTGAAGTTGCAAAATTTATTGATTGCTCTGATTTGCTCATTGACCTTATTTCGAGGTGTCGGGGCAGCGTTGACCTATATTGTACATGTCTAGCGTTAGCAAAAAAGCAAAAGAGCTTGGTTTTTATAGTGCTGCTAGAGTTACTGGGAAGATTGATTTTAAATTGAATTGACTTATCATGCTCGCTCGTTAACTCGCGGGATTCCCATTTAATAATGCGATACGATTTTCCTTATTGGTATTCCATCTATTTCCAGGCAGAGCAGATCATTGCTGAATATAAGGTCCTTGCTCTTCAACACCATCCTGATAAGAATGATGGTGATAAGGATGCTGAAGCAAAATTTCAAAAACTGAAGGTCTGTTTACTTTTTGTATAATATTATGAATATTTGCGATATTGTATTTTTGTGGTTGTTATCTTAAAGAAACTTGGAGAATTTCAAGAAAATAAAAGAAAATCATTTATTCAAAAAATATATATCAATTGACACCTGGATTAGTTTAGCTATTGCTAATTACAACTTATTTTATTTAATTCAGATGCAAAGCAAAATTCAATATAAATCTTATATTCTTCATGTAGGAAGCAAAGGAGACGCTGTGCGATCCATCTAAGAGAGCGCTCTATGACAAGTGGCGGCAGAGCGGCATCTCCATGGGGTACAAGCAGTGGCTTGGGATGAAGGATCATGTCCAACAGTCCATGCATTGGTCTAAGCCTAACACCAAGGATCGTATGTTGGAAGAAGAAGGAGGCCGCTCATCTGGCCCTTCCAGTCTGGGCCCAAGCAATGCTGCTGCCCGTCGAGCTTCTGAGGGAGGGGCTGCTCTGTGGGGACGTTGGGGTGCAGGAAATCAGGAACCCCCATCTGAGGTCATTTCCAAGTTCCGTAACTATGAGATCTAAACTCCAGTTACAGAACCAAGTTACAATTATTATTGTTTTGTTACTTTTGTATTAAGAGATTACTTGTGCCGTAATCTCTGTTTTTTGTTATATATGAATTTACACAACATTAATTTTATTTATTGTACTTAAGTTTTATCACAAATTTAATTTGTGTAAGATTTTATTTTAACAATTAACCCAGGATCTTTACAATATTATGGTTATATTGATGTTAGTGAAATAAGTAGAAAGTAAGTGAAGTTTGATGTTATATTAAAAATATATTATAGGCACAATATTCATCAGGTCAGCTCAGAAAGAATGTTACTCGGTATCTTAAATCTTGATGTTTTATGTGTTAAATGTTTGAATGTTTCATCATATCTCGATGTTAGAATCCCCAATTTAGAAGTAAATGTTAGTGTTTAACACTTGTGTAGCCTACGCCCTTAGCTTTAAGCACTGCACATTCCTGATAAAACTTGTGAGTCTGATTATAACATTTCCGCTTTAGAACAATGTGTAAGGATCTATGAGAATCTCTATTATATTTTGATGAATTGTATTTTTGATCCTATTTTACTATTTCATCTTTCTTATTACTACTTAACCATATTTTAATGTTCTTAACCCATTACTAATGAGGATCGCGTATATTCAAAGTTGTGAGAAACATACAGGGTATAGTTGAGAGATGGAACGGGAATTATTTTAATTTTCTCTTGATATCTCATGTTATTATATTTATTTTTGATTCTGACTATAATAAAATCTTTTCCTATATAATTACTGTTGTGGTGTTTTCCCTGATTGTTAGATAAGTATAAGTAGAGTTTATTATCAGTGTTAAATGTTTTTGTCAGTATTTTACTCTATTTCAGATGTTTCATTATATAAATTTAATGTTATTGGTATTTAATGTAGTAAAATACGTACTTATGGGAGTGGAATCTCTAATAGAACCATACCAAATGATAATTTTTGATGTATCAATGTCTTAAAACAATAAAGTTTATTGTGTGTATCTATTGTCTTTTATTTGGAAGATAAAAAAAAAAAACAAAAACAAATTTGACAAAACAAAACAAAACAAAAGATGCTAATTTGTTTTTGGGGTGGTGTCATAGCTACAAATGTTTTACCTATTTCAAAGTTATAGCAACATTAACTGCTGCGTGCTAATTTATAGGGTTTTGGTAAGGAATATTGACATTTACGAGGTGTTTCATATGGAGTTGGTAACATATGTATACAAGTGGCCAGAAAATTTAACACTGCGGCTTCAACACTGCTGTGTGCTTGTGGCCCATACACACCTGTTTTATACGGACAAATCTATATTGATTACAGGCGAACACAAGTGCTGTATTTACGTCGGCTCTGCAAGAATGAAGGTGGACATTACGTCTGTGTATTCGTAGATTATACACAGATGCTGAAAATACAATATTTTAGTAAATTTTCAGCGCGTCTTCAGTCGAGAGAAATAAGTTCCAATTTAGTGCCGCTTCCTACACACCTACATATACTTATTACGTATGTGTATACTATGATCAGCGTTTGAAGAGAATGGCAATGTAGACGCTCACACAATGCTATCCAACGGAGCCTTTTGATAAAAGTAGCGCGTCTGTGGCCAACCTTAGGTATGACTTCAATCCTGGTTGCTGTTGATTACAGAGATCCATGGGCGATATAGTTCATTTAAAATCAAGTGGACTGCATGCTTGTTTATTACGGTTATATTACAAGAAGCCACTTGGACGTATCCTCACCATTAAAAATGTACTGAAGTGATAATCCTATTGGCGTAGCTTGGATGCCTCCAATGCCGATGCCTTGTATGTATCTTAACCTGGGCAATTCTCCAGGAATCTATCATGTCCGTTGCTGTACTGCGATCGCGAGTAAAGGGGCATAGCTGTGCTGACATGAGGTAGGGTTTTTATGTGAGAAAAGTAACAAACGAGGATGCAAACCACCTGATGTGAAGTATTCGCAGCCCATAGACATTCACGTACAACCACAAACACGACCGAAGTCCTATTTGAGCTCGAACGTTGTTACTCCTGAGGACTAAGATGGTTGCCTCGCTTCAAAGTGAAGCCGGCGGGTTAAACTTTGAAGCATGGGTTAAGTAGACATCCTCCCTTGTTCGCAGAAGACCTAGCACAAGAGCTCCTGCGGGAGCGGACGGCTTTCAGTGGAAACGCGTACTTTAAAAAACTCGTCACATAATATTTATGTTTGTATTGTAGGCACGACACAAACAAGTAAACACATAATGGCATTTGATGCAAAAATGTCGCACTCTATTTAGCAGCATCATTCAGAGGAAATATTCATTATTTTGTAAACAAAACTTCATTTACTCGTGAACAAAGAAATAATTAACTAGGTACCGACATTCCTTGAAGGCATTATTCTGTTTAGCAATTCTTAAGATTATTTACTGGAAAAACAATCAACGCACGTTCGGTTGAAACATTGTTTAAATACAGTAGATCTAATGAATTTTACGAAAGGTGACATAATTATGCTATTAAATACCAATTTATGTGCATGCGTGATGAAAAAGCTTACAAAAAATATCCATACATTTAGTTAATTATCATTTCGAACCACTAAATGTGTTTTGTCCATAGCATTATATCGACGTCCAGTATAGTAGACATCATACATTTTTGAAATAATATGAACGACTCAAGGTTTAAAATAACTAGATTAATTTGAGTATGGTGGGTCTGTAACAAATGATTAAAAAAACCGCCTAAGAACTTATGGAAACCAAATCGGTCTCCACTGATAAATCTCAATAGATATAAAATATTAAACACAGTACCATGTAGTTTGTCATGGACACATCGAATATTGTTTATGTAGACTGTCCTGATTGCAATATCAGGTCGAGGCTATCATATAATTGCATTATCTTGGAAAGCAGCGGATAATTTTGAAATGGTTAAACAAACCTTAATGCAATTAATAAGAACCACTACAATTAAACCTGCTTTCAAACGGATATACCCATTTTAGGGCTAAAATGCCGCAGACAAAAACACGCTACGCAAAATTAGGCTACTCGTAATACCACTGTTTAAGACTATTGCTAATTTTGAATTTGAATGTGATTTGAAAAACAGACTGAAGGGCGTGTCGGAATAGAATCATAAGTTACATGAACATTACTAAAAGATGATTGTGAATTTTTTTACCATCATTCCGCTTTATAACTAGTCATATTAAATTGATTAAATATAAATGAGGCTTAATATCATATTACATATATATACATACAGTATAAAAATAATTAACAGCTAAGTATATGTCATATGTGATTAGCAGTTTAGGTTTGACCGAGAGAAGAGTCGCCACGGTGGTCATGCCGTATCTTAATGTGTAGTCGTTATGGTGATATGGTGAATACGCGATGTGGCCGGCGTTGGCTCGGAGGATTCCTCGCAATGGATGTTTACATCCCAGCTCCGGTTTCATTGCATCGTTAGCCGGCGACACCGGCCCGGCCATCAGTTTGTTGCCAACTCTTGGCTGATGTGAAAGTGAGAAGTGCTTTAATAGATCATTAATGAATATCAATCACCTGCTATAATCATAATTGAACTTAAGAAAGCTTTAGTTTTGCTGTATAATAAAGGATTTTTATTAACAATTAATGCCACTTAAAATGAAATTAATGGTACTCTAGATACTTAAAGTGTATTTATTGAAAACTTAACAAAGATTTAGATGGTATTTTAAGTATATCATAAAACTACCTATTAATAAAATTATAAAAGAGATTACATGCACTATAGCCAATTACCTGGAACAAGGTAATAAATACCTACTGTAAATATCTATAATTTGCCAATAGTGCCATTGAATATATGATAAATAACTAATAACTGCCATTTTCATATCAGTGATAAAATGTAAATACATTTTTGCAAAAGTGGTAAATAAGTTAAAACATGCCTATTTAATATACATTGCAATCATTAAATTATGTAATATTTCCTGAAATAAAAATGTAATTTAAAAGTATATGATTTTAAAATATACATAATTTTGTATTTCTTTCTACATAGAAAAAATAATTATGAAATTCAGGGCGTATTTGGTTCGCCAGGAGTATATAATCTCAAATTATGTTTCCCTGAATCTAGAATTCATTGTTACGATTCGATACCGGTAGCCATATGATTGACGTTTTAACAAAGAACTATTATTCGCCATTGCTGCAACTCAACCTGAGGTTATATCAAGGTAAGTCATACATGATAGTTATTTAGAAGTATGGAACAGACTGATCACGGAAAATGGAAACGTGACATAATTTAACCTGTTTCCTTATAATAAATTACGTAAAATTCATACAGAATCAAATTGTAGATCATTCCGTTTCAGTTGCTAGTTCAGTTCAGTAGCAGTTGCTTGTTCAGTTTATATCCTGTTATTCTCTTTGTCAGTCTATCACAGCAATTTACTTGGAGATTATCGATACTGGGTACACAAACTTTGGACATTAGGTATTCTTTGAATCGCTACACCGTGGTGTAATGATATGATAAAAAAACGCTAGGGTTGGAAGGGGAAGCACTTAATTATTAATTCTCTTTATTCGTGCATATAGGTCATACAGTTATTCAAATGGTTACTTAAAGTGCGCTATATACTTAATGCACCTATTTATATCTATATGCACCTATATCGATATTTTAAAATCTTACGTTTGTTTAGGAATTATATATATTTATGATAATTTACATAGAGAGATGTACTCAGTATTATATAAAATACGTAAAGTTTAAAGATTATAATTTTTCAAAAGCACACCTGAAAGTTTTGGTTTGTACAAAATGTATATAGAGAATATTTATTTCACATGTCCCACTTTCATTTAGTCCCCTTTAAGAAAAAATATCAAATACTTGCAAACATACCTCGAGTTATAATAGAATGTTTTTTCCAGAAGTATTTGATAAAGATAAAATATTTTTTGTGTTTCCATTCAAATACGCATCTACATATGTATCTGTTAATAAGAATATACATAAGATGTCCA
>DWON01004174.1:0-16687 GCA_018251015.1 Phocides pigmalion okeechobee | reverse complement strand
AGCAACGTACCTACATTTGAGCTCAGATAGGATTTCGGTCGTATTTGTGTTTGCAAGGATATCTATGAGCTGGGACTATTTAACATCAAGTGGCATGCGTGCTCGTTTGCTCGTTTCAACATAAAAAAGTCTATCAATCCTTATTCGCCAGTGTAATGGACGGAGGTCTAATTCATCTCTTTCTAAAAGAAAAGGCGGAACCAACAGTGCCACAGTAGAAGGGTTAAGGATGAATTTGAAAGTTACTTAATCTTTAGGTACTAGCTCTATATTTTTTTATAATTGTTAGATAACTCGATATTCTAGGAACTTTCGTTACTTGTATGACAGCGCATAGCTGTAAAAATTAAATTGGTCCTGAAATATCGATAAATCAAACGATTAGTTAAAATCTAAATAGATTTAGATATTCGTTTGTTTTTTTATCGATAAATGATAGTCGATAAATTTTGTCACAGGCCCAATAAGCTTTTGATTACGTCTAATAGATAGGTTGGCTCTTAAACAGTACCATAGCATAGTGGAGTAGCTTTAATCTTTTTACATTATATATAATAATTATACATTATATAATTACATACAGATAATCCAAATTATATGTTGATAAGGTAATTAAAAATAAATTATTGTTATAGCTAGCGTAACATTAACATAATCTGTATTTAACTGAAGTGCGCGCGTCTGTGGAACTTACGTACGTAGGTACCAAGGTCGATGTAAAACGAAATGTTATTGTTGTTTAAAGGTATTATTTTATCACTAACACTTTATTCCCATGACATTGATTTCTTGCTTGAATCATAATAAAATAATATTTGAATAATAATAAAAATATTTGAATATGAATAGAAAAAAATTAAATGTGGTAGAGTCAAGCTCAAGAGTAGGAACGCATCCGCGTCCATCCTTAAATAGAACTTATATTCTATTTGAGATTGGACGTAGTTGTCCATGGCCTGCAGTGACCACTTAACATCAGGTGGCCCGTTTCTTACTCTTTCATAATATAAAAAGACAATTCCCTTTTGTAATTTGGCGGCTCTTCGGCTGCGTTTTAAATATGCAATAGATACATTAAGAAAAATGGATGTAACTGACAATTTATAAGTAAAATAAATGGATTGCGATTCGTTTTATTTCGTTATAGAATCTTGAATGCATGTAGTAATTATTTAAGGATATATCAATTATTCTATGATTATACATATGTTTCAAATTCTTATTTGATTATTTAATACGTGGTAGAATCATAGTACGATACCCTTATAAATTGCCGTAAAGTAATTTAAAAGTTTTGAACTAAGATGTGTGGTCGCCGGGTGCGCTTGCAAGCAAGGCGACTGTCCTGTTTGTGATTAAATGTGAATGACCATGGGCTGCAGTGACCACCAAACATGACCTGCCAAAAATGGACTGCATGTTAGTTTGCTACTTTTTATATAAAAAGTTCCTGTTACTCAGTACTGTTTAAGGATTTTGTTAATTACTAATGTTAAATGGCGTAATTACCTATGGCAGAGGTATAGCAGATATGTATAGTATATATAATATATAGTATAGTATAGTTGTACGCTGCCCTTGTACTGAATTTACGTACTTTATGCATATAACGGGTAGTTTTCAACATTCAATTATAATTATCCTCGTAATTTCAAGAACAGGAAAAAATATGACCAAACATAAACTTATTCTTAGGTACTTTTATGTCCGCATCTTATTATTTATATTGAATAAATATAAGAACATTACTTTATTGTGAATTTGTATAATACAATGTTCATGAACATAACTGAATTTAAGGAAAATATTTTATTTATTTTTTGTATATTATTTCTTTAGTTCTTGATTTAATACCGAAATATATTATGTTGGTTTTTTTTAACTTTTCTATTTATTCTAAGTTGACCATGTAAATTATTGTGATATGCGTATCATAGTGGTTTCAATAGTTTTATATCTTTTGGGCAGGGTTGTCTCCCTACTTCTAAAGTCTGTTGGATGTTTTTAAATCGCCTTTAAAGCCATCCGTAATAAGTTTTAACTGATATTAGATTATATAGACTGGGTTTAACAAGTTAATTTAACAAGTCCCTCGAAACACGAATACAAGGAAACAACCTTTAGCGGTTACCCATCCAACTCGCAACTACATCCGATGAAGCTTAAGTTTGTCAATCGCCCACAGTACAGTACATATACAGTAGCCCCTAGCCATGATACATATACATATTTGCAGGTGTTTTCTGGACCTTAGATCTGTACATAGGTAAAAGTATATTAAAACGGTACATTTTTTCTGAATTGCTTACCATTTACTTAACCCGCAGGATATAAATCCCTTTAAAGATTTCCACCATCTTATACATAGCAGTAAATAGTTTCAAGTCAAGAGGACTTTCTAATAGCATATTCCTCCAGCATTCTCCTCCAATACATATTAGTGTTTGAACTGTTTTTAAAGATTGCTTGATTTAGAGTGAACATCGCACCTGCTTTATTTACTGTTCATAACTTTTTGTTTGAGTAAAGCCGTAACAGTAAAAACATTTTTTACGTTAACTTATTATAATGTTTCAGAGACTGATTACAATTAAACTTCTTTTAGCGTAATATCTGTAAAAAATGAATAACATTCAAAAGTATACTTTTGTCTATTACAATATGTATGTAAATGGGAAATTTTTTTTTTTTTTCTAACATGGTTTCAATATGTAAAGATGACTCTTTGAGTTGCTGACACTTATTGCTATTTGCTGGTAGGCTTCTGGAAAAGTAGGTATATTATTTCGCAATGTTCTTCGTATTAACTAATAGCAGCGTACGATCTGCTTTAGGTAGGAATCATGATCTGCATAAAGTTAGTAAAAGATATGTTCGGACGGCAACGAACAGGCGGACTTTACACTCCTCATAATAAAAAAGATAACCTGAAATCTTTCAAACATGATGAAGTTATAAACTAACTATCATGTCATAAGACTTGTTTAATTTAAGTCTGGTATTTCGGACAATTAGCAACAAGTGAACGTATTTAAATTGTTACGAAATTGGAGTATCATCCTCCTTTTTACTTAAAACAAGTAATTATTTTTTTATTTGGTAACATCTGAACTTCGTACGATTATTAAAGAGTAATTTAATGACATTATTTATTCAAACAAGGTATAACACGATGATAAGGAATATTCCATTACAATATTGTACACAATTAAATTAACGTGATTTGATCGACAGTGCCCATTGGGATTATTTCCATTAATTCATCCATATTTAATTTTATGGTTAGAAGTAAAAAACCTAATGAGTAAATTACCTTGTGAACGAACACAATATGATAGAGACAATGTACAAAAAAATCAGTCAAGTGCGAGTCGAATTTGGTATAAATAAATAAAAAATGCTTAAATTTCTTATTCCCTTATTTTATGTATCTTGGTTTTATTTCTTGAGAATTAAAAAAAAATGTGCAAATTATATGTAATTGTTAGTACCTATCCTTGTAAGTCTGAATATTTAAAATAGCATGTCTATACGCATATCATTGTAATACTATATACTTAAGAATATTTCTAGATATACACATATAAGTCAAAGATAATAAGGTTACAAATAAACAAACAGATCTTAATTCTCGAAACTGTCAAGAGAGTTGAACTTTTTATGCTCCATTGAAATAGGTAATGGATTCTAGGTATTGACTTGAATCGGTCCACCTATAATCGTTACCAACTTGGGGCTTTTTCCATGGCTCTTATTGAAGCTTGCCAGACTAGCTTTAATTTATCAGTATTTATACAACTACGTGCGTCATTTGATCTGATTAATTTTATAGGAAATGTACTGAGCAATAATAAATATTACAATGTCTTCTAGAAAATAAGCTATAAAATTATAATAGTTTTTTACGTGTACTGGCTGCAATGCTGTTTTTCTGTTTAAAGTTGTATGTACTAAGTTTACTTGAGTTAACAGAAAAAAGTATGTTAGACTTTTTCTGACTAAAACGACACCGTATTCCTGCTCAGCCAGTATGTTTCAGAGACCGCGGGTCCTAGTTTTACAGCTACTGCGATCTAAAATTGCCGTTTCTTATGGGAGATGTAGGTTTTCTTATTTATATTTTATTCAAATTCCCCTGCTCTTATTTATTTAACACCCTTGGTAACTTACAAAATAATATATATTATATATAACATATGTGTATTGTTTTCATCATCTGAAATCTAATGTTAAACTAGAATACTAATTTTCTTTAATTATAATGGATTAAAAATTATCAGTTAAAGTGGTTTGAGGGTAATAACCCCTGGCACGTTTCTCTTATTTTCAAATCATATAAGTGTAAGAAAATGGTCATCCCATGTTTTAATGGCGAAGGAAAATATAGTGATGAAATTTGCATGTTCAAAATTTTTCTAGAACTTTCAAAGGTGTGTGAGGTCTACCAAGTGTGGAGTTGCAGGCATAATGGAATATGACATAACCTTCTCATTTTGAGAGAAAAATATATCCAGCATTGTAGCGGAACTGTAATGGATTGATACATTGACGCAAAATAGTAATAAAGACTCCTTGTTGTATCTCGATAAATTGATTGCTATGTATTTATTGCTATTACTAATGTACTACTAACATATAAACCATACAGAAGACGCAAAATAGTAAATAAAACCTCCTAGTTGTATCTTAATAAATTGATTACTATATATTTATTGCTATTACTAAATTAGCAGGCGTTTCTTAAGGTTAATATATACATATTATTATATTGCTTCCGTATGTGCACTGCTTTTGTTTTTTAATATATTATTTTTCTTATTAAGTCCATTGTTTTTAAACTATGATGAGTGACCATGGCCTTTTAATTATGGGAGACCATAATTTGACAGTCGTGCGATTACTTTGATTTAATGATAAAATTGATGAATGATAAATATACTACTCACTTACACCTACGTAACAGAAACTATTACTAATTAGCACCTATTTATAAAAAAAATAGTACTCTCAACCTGTGGGTCAACCCTTTTGGTGCAATTTCGTTGAAATTGCAAGCAAGATGGATCTTAAGATTACTAGGTTTAAAAAGTTCAAACGTTTTGCAAGCTGTTTCAAAATGTTATAAGTAACATTTTAGTCAGCTTACCTTTCTTTAAGGCGCCCTAAGGCGTAATCAAAAAGGTTGAAAAACGCTGGTTTTTCCATAACGCAATAATCAATATTTTTTTACCAATGAACAAAATACAATTATGCAAAGTAACTCATCGCAGGAACACGAAACCCTTGATGATTAATTGTATAATTATATCTGATGAAACAGTTAATTATATTTAGCGTGTTCTCGTGAGGTTATACTAAATAGATATACTGTGGCGTTTCTTAATACATACAAGTATGTATTTGAATAGTAATTCTTTATGTTAGAAGATGTTAGACTAGTAGCAAACGAGTTTGCAGTCTATATGATTAGTAAGTGGCTGCTGCAGCCCTTAGACAGCCACATTTAATCTCAAACGAAACTGGAAACTTATTCACGATCGTAGCATGGCTACACCTGAGATCTAAGATGGTCGCTTCGCTTCTTAGTCTAGCCGGCAACTACATCTCTTTCAGTGCTCTTCTTTTTGTACAAATATAAAACAAAATACAAAACTTGCTTAACGGCGGATTATAAGGGTGGCGATGGTACCTCCCCAGACGAAATATAGTTCTACCACCTATATTAGTTCATAGTTCATTGGTGACATGAATATTATACTAATGTTTTTTTTTATTACACATCGCAGATCAAGTGCGTCAAGCTTTAGTTATCTAGAAATATTTAAAAGTTGTAGGTATTACTTTTGAGAACTGTTAAGTATATAAGCAAAAGAGTCAATTAGGTTTTTCGCAATTTGAAACCTAACGCAATTGCGGTTAAGTCCGTGTACGACGGACTCATCTCAATTGCTACTAAGTAATCACAGTAGAATACTATATACTCATAATACTAGCTAAATATAATACTGATGTTATAAAGGTGAAGAAAATGTATCCTTGAACACGCTAATCTTTGGAACTTTTAGTCAGATTTACAAAATATTTTGAATTTGAAAGGCCATATTTAGATGTAGGTTTTATTCTATGTAACATCATGCGATGATTGTTACGAACGGAGCTAAAGTGGTATAGCTTGTAAATTATATAAACAATTAAAAAATCCCCGGGTTAGTCCAGTCCATATGTGGCACAGCTTGTCCCCCTATCGAATGATCGGGGAGTTATCATCACCTTACTCATCTCTCGCAAAGTACATAATTCTTAGGTTCCAGTGGAAACGTGTAGTTGCCGGCTCACTCACAAATGCCCTATGTTCTCAGGAGCTATTTCATTTGGGACTTCTGTTTTACATGGAGTTTGGTACTTTTATCGTTTTGGGTTAAATAGTAGTTACATTATCATTAATTACATTGTATTCTTGCGAGTTACTTTAATATAACAAAATAAATAAAAAAAAATATATTTTTGTTTAATATACCATTTAATAAATATTGACCATTTTTGCCCCACTGTTAACCAATCCTCTTTTAGTACGAAAAGAAAATCATCCCTAAATGAATGCCAGCTTGCAGTGCATATTGCAATAAGTTGGGCAATGGCGTTATCAATAAATCTATCCTCTGCCTTCCGCATGACCTGCCATTGTTATCCCATCGCTTATAGTGAATCATTTATTAATTATCACGTCACAGCATTGGTCAATGCCTTTGACTACAGTATAAATGTCTACGGCTGTAACCCATTCTCATAGTTCATTCAAGGGACGAGCTGATTCAGTGTGCTTGCTAATACTGCGTTATTAAGGTAAGTTGTTTTAAACATGTTTATTGCAAATAATATTTGTTTATCTAAGACTTGAATAAAAGTGCCATATATGGATGAATATATGGATACTTATAAATCTTTATTAGATGCAAATTTTCTGACATATATATTTGAAAATATAATTATTTGGAATATTATTTATTAGCGACGTTACACGTTAAAAATTTGTTATAAATAGTTTAGTGATTTAATATTGAAGAACATATTTCAAATATTTCTTTATATACTGTGAAAGAAACAAGTCTTGATAGATACACAGCGTTCAACGTCGGACGGTGACTGATTTGTTTAAACGGAAGTGAGCCATGATTTAATTATGCCAAGCGACTCATGGAAAGATCGAGCTTGCAATTATAAACTCTAGCAGCGTTCGCATTCGAGAATTCTCTTACGCGTTCATAAATGTGAACATGCAAGTTTAGTGTTGATGACGACTGATTAGGCTCTGATATGTGTCAGTTTAACCTAATTTGGAGCAGCTGTTGAAGTTTATTTTAAGTGAAGATATTAGCAAAGGAAGATGCAGGCGACCTGATGTTAAGTAGCCGGTGTAGCCCTTGAACATCTACATACAACCTTAAACAAAACTTGAGTACGTTGTAGATGAAGTAGATTCCTTGCTCATACGTTAATCTTCTACAATTAAAAAAGTTTTCAGGGATAAGCCATCTGTGATTGACACTTCTATCCTATTTGGCCACGACACAAGCGCTGTATTTAACATTCAATATCATTTCGGCAGGATGTCCATTATTTTCCACGATCGGCATATATGCCTTTATTATTCTTGTCACATTTAGTCTCAAACAACTAGTTAGGTAGTCGCTACTAGCTGATTTTACTGTTGTTAGCTTAAAAAAATTAAGTCGAATGAACTCGAAAGAGTACCATCCACCAATAATAAGGATTGGTCAATAACTAAAATAAATAAATGCGTCACCTACAAGTATCTTCAAATGGTCTGGAAACTTCTTAACATGGAGAGAGTATCCCGTACAATTCCCTATAATTTGTACCCAAGTTATTTTATCTCACCATTATTATGTTGTATATGTTTACACACAGTAAAACCGCGTCCCTTGCAAGTGACAATAGCGTAATTATTCAATCTGAGACAATAGGTAATCACAGCAATTATAGCTTTAGTGTGATTGTTAAAGTACCTATAGATTCTGCTGGCTGGTTGTGTTAGGCTTCTTACATGTTTTATACATCCTATTAATTTGTGGAGTAAATTAGCTGTTAAAACAGAATATTTTAAAGAATTATTACTATTATTATTAGGAGTAAAAATTTCTGGAGTATTAGTAATACTTAATATTTATGTGATAAGCAATGATAGCCTACATAGTGATATTATAGATACGAGTATATAATAGTACGTTTCCGAAATCACACAAGCAATTCCGAGGTTCGTATCTTTGGTAATCTCTAATTTTTGATAGTTTGAGACCCGTGGTCAAAAGTAGAACAGTAATATATTGATGATCTCGTGAATGCATTGTTCTTCCTTTCCCAAGTATTGCTTATCCAAATTGTTCTCATGGATCTACCACGCCCGTTCTGGTTCTGGTAATATCATAGTTTTGTGTCACTGGGAAGATATTGGTTGTAAACATTTACAGTAATATTTATTTCTACTTTTTCAGATTCAAGATGAAGTTATTCTTTGTGGTCGCGTTATCATGTGTGGTGGGGGTTGCGTATGCTGCAACCTACACGGACAAGTGGGACCACATCAATGTGGAAGAGATCTTGGAGTCGCAGCGCTTACTACGAGGTTACGTTGACTGTCTCATGGAAAAGGGCAGATGTACCGCAGATGGAAAAGCGCTAAAGGAAACCTTACCAGATGCATTAGAAAATGAATGTTCCAAATGCACTGAAAAACAGAAGACTGGCGCCGATAAAGTGATCAAGCATCTCGTGAACAAACGTCCGGAGATGTGGAAGGAACTCGCAACTAAATATGACCCCAACAACATCTACCAGCAAAGATACAAGGACAAGATCGAAGCTGTCAAAAACTAAACATACTTAACCGGTGTAAGGAAGGGTCACTGGCTACAAATAAATTTCATGTAAAATAATTGGTATCAAAGTCGTAGCATTAATTTATTGAATGTATTAGGCGTTGAAGAAATTGCAATAAATATTCGATTTAAATTTTCTTTTTATTCATTAGCACGTAGTGGACGCTTACTAGGCTATTATACGCATTTTGAATCAATGTTTTTGGATTCATCTGGTTGTTCGTAGGTACTGGAAATTAATTGCTAAAGGATCAGATTAATTATTTACTTGTACATCTATTAACATTCTACAAGGATCTATTAGCCAATACACATCACAACAAGAGATTATTATCATTATCTTAGTATGGGCTAAAGTATGGGTTTATAGTAACTGACAAGTACTATACATATAATTAGCATTTTAATAACATGACGCTCGTAAAAATCTGTTGATTGTATATCTGTTGATAAACATTGCTAGTAAAACAGTGTTGGTATTCACATGGTCTGCTTTTTTATGTGAGGAGAGTAGCAAATGAGCATGCAAACCACTTGATGTTAAGTAATCGCAGCCCATAGATATCCACGTACAACCACTAACACGACTGAAATCCTATCTGAGTTCGAACGAAGACACGTTACTACTCCTGAGGACTAAGATGGTCCCCTCGCATCAAAGTGTAGGCAATTGCACCTCTCTAACCGAAACATATATAATACTTTACGGCGGATTATGAGGGCGGCGGTGGTACCTCCCCGGTCGAACTATAGTTCTCACACCTTTCGATTGCTTGTACATATGCTGCTGTAATGTGGTTGAGGTTAGGCTATTTTAGATCACGGTTAGGTTGGGGTTGTTTTATGAATTAGAAGTAGCCAAAAAGCATATAAGTATCTGTAAACTACTTCATATAAAAATTAGTGTTCCACCTGAAGTTGAACACAGATACTATGCCATTCCAACAAATAAGAACTCGTCAAACGTCTCACGTTTAAGTGTACTTGACAGATGTGCGCCTGATAACATAAGGTTGATGATAACACTTTCTTCACAGTTCGTCTTGCGTATCACTTTTTCTAAGATGTCGAATTCTAATTCATCCTTTCCATATCTTTCTTTATCTATTTGGTACTAGGAAAAGTACAAAAAGAAGCTGTCCTTTAAACCCACGAAATGCATCCGCGTCTTCTCGGGTCCTTGAACAGCGTTAACAACTGTACTCAGATAACCTCCATGCCTTTTCGCTTTAATCAGATAAAAGAACATTAATAAGTGCTATTTATTTTTCTATTAGTTTGAAACGTGGTGTCCGAGATAACCATTTGACATATAGTGATAAAATTTATTATAAAAATGTATACTCCATATGACAATATTTTCATACGACCACTTCATGCGACAATACATCAGGCGTAGCGTTGCAGAGATTTTCGGTTCAATCAATGATCAGACAGGTATCTGAATTACGAAGCTTAATGTGTGGTTATGAATATAAAGAATGCTATGCTATGAAGTATTATTGTGTTTCTAATTACTTTGTTATTCAATAAGAATTCCATATTCTTAGCAACCATACATTGTTTTAAATTTGTAGGTAATACCTTTATTCTTTTATGGATTTTACTTTTTTGTTAATTGGCTACATTTTTATTACATGTATATTTGCGATACATCACACTTACATCATTACCTCAATTCTATTACAATGTTATCAATCTATTCTTTTTCCTCTATAAATTTATTGAAGCTTTCTCTGTACTTCGTCTCTGGATCGTATTTCTGAACCAGCTGATCCCATGATCCTCGATGCCTCTCCATCACTGCCTTTATCACTTGTCTTATCAATTGCTTCTGTTTTGGGGTACATCTGCCACACGATGTCTCCAAAGCTTCAGGAATTGCCTCTAAAATATTGAACATTTATTTAGAAATATAAATACAAAACCAAAAGAATCTTAATGGAAACAACTACCCAATATACAAACAATATAGCTACAGAAATACCTACGAAAATTTTAACAAATTTAAAACAGGTTAGGTAGCAAATTATTGATGACAGCTACGTAAAAATGCATTTCAAAATCACGTGTTTCCTTGAAATCAGTATATAATCATATTTTTATGAAACAGCTCTCAATATTGTTATCAAAGATGCACTTCTAACAAAACGCACTAAGCAAATGTCAGTTATAGCCTAATTCCTCTCAGTGACCTTTGTCCAGCAGTAGGACCGAAAACAGTAGTATTGCTCGTGGTCACGACGAAACATACACACACAATTTCACCGTGACCACGACCCATGCAACTGGATCTAAATGTCGACAATGAAAAAGAGTTAATCGAGATTACCCGTTATATAACAAAATATATTTCTTATATACAATATTATGTACACTTCATGTGTTTATTATAATATTATTGTTACAATTGTATTATTATTCATAGCATTAAATAAACGTCGTGAATAAATTAAATATCTTCCGTTTCCTTCGGCACTTAAAGTGGCATTGTATACAATGTTAGAAGGAATTATTTCACTATTTAAGTAGATATTTCATCAGTTTAACACAATAACGGAAATATGTTCTTCAACTTGGACTACCAATCTATTGGACTATCAAGTGAACTTCTATCATACCGTAGAACTACTTATTGTTCATTTTAAATATTAAAAACTTAAAAAGAATAATAAAATATAACTTTTGATTGATATTCATATAAATATTGACGTATTAAAGCTCGAGCCCCTTTAAGAAAACAGGTGACGTAACAAGCTCCATGCAAAAAATGGTGCCTGGACTGCGAAAGAATATTATAGTAAATTCATGGCCCCGACAAGGGTTGCGTAGATGAACAACGTGGTGTTTTAGCCCTTAGGAATCCGTCATAACCACTCGCTGAAGTAGCATCTATGACGAATATCTCCACGTATAAAAAGGTTAGGTTGGTTACACACGTTGGGTTAACACGAGTTACTTTAATAACAAGAAAGACTAACTTTAATCACGTACTCACTTTTAAAGTCCTTTGCGTCTGGTGTACAAGGTCCTTCGTCTAGGAAACATTTGGTGTAACCTTGTAAAATCCTATCATTTTCCAATAAAGGTTGTATATCAAAGTCGTCGTACCGAGAACTATAAAAATCTGCGAATGTCACCGCAATGAGGATTCCAAAAATGATGCAGAAGGTAATCATAGCTTCTTTGGTTTTTTCAAAAGAACATAGTAGATGTAGATATAGGTATGCAATCCAGCCGATGTTTACTAAAGTTGCAGAACACCTGAAATCCATACAAAATAAAATGAGCCGCCCTACCTCAAGATGACTGGTGCGATGTATGACCATAATCGTAGACTAAGAAAAGCGTGGACTTTCTAAAAATTCTATAATACGCATAAGTAAAATAATATTCAGAGGAACTAGCATTAATACGCATGAGTTGCATTCGTTGTAGATAATTAGAAAAATTTAGTGGTTTCAAATAATTTGACGTAAATTTGCACGCCAAAGGGTGATAAATAAGTAAATGCAAATTATTTAATTTTTTTTATTAATTTTAATATTATCTACCACTGCGAATTAAGTTGATATACCCTAAGCACCGGTGACTATGTCTTACCAAACACTTGAAGCGAAAATATTACATGACGTGTGTGTAGTGTTGGGATCAAAAAGTTAATCATTAATAATAAAACTGAAAACACTTATAATAAGGAAGTCCAAATACCTCAAATGAACTCTACTTGTAGAGTAGGTACTGTGTACAAAGAACATCCTAGCTGTTGTATTTATAAAGAGTCTCCCTATCATTAAATACTTGACGGAACAAACAACCAACAATTACTATCTTTGAGTTGTAATGAAAAACACATGTTACATGTTTCAGGTCAAGTTAAAAATTTGTTAAAATAACATTTACCTGGAATTAATTAATTATAGGGAATAGCACTGATAGCCTAGTGGTTAAGATTTCCGCCTCTCATGCAAATATTCCGTCTCCTCGTCCTGATTTCTTAAAGATGAAAAAACCTAAGTACCTGAGAATTTTCTATAAGGTCTGAAGTCTACCAATCCGCCCTATGCCAGCGAGGACTATTACGAGGACGAAGCGCGAAGTTGCGAATGGTTTAGGGATAAGTTGATAGTATTAGGTGGAAAGGATTTTTGACGTTTCCCTTTGTCTGCATGTACTTCTGCGTATACAAGCAAACTGTTGTATTCATATTTAAACAAAATCTTTAAGATCACAAAAATCTGAATAAAATTGTAATAGAGAGGAAAACAACGCACTATATTTTTGTCGCACATTCATCATTTTTCAAAAGGGTACAAATGCAACAATTGAAGTTCATCAAAGAAGCAGGTTCTAAATGATTCAAATAAAATATTGCATAATCCAATTACTGATAATAAAGATACTAATTATGTGGGAGCAATTACATATATTTTTTTGTATAAATATAGAATACGACAGATATTGCTTCTGTAGCTTATTTTTCAACGACATGTATTAAAGAAAATATATGAGGCACAGCTATTAATAATATAACCAGCTTTGCTCTCAGAATATAGTGCCTCCTATCAACTATATAATAGCAATATGTAATTTTTAAAATATTGCTTATAATTGAGCTGTTAAGATTTTACTTTTAATAATTCAATGTATGTTTTATTGGAATTAAATATGTTTATGAAAAATAATTGTTGTAATAAAAATATATTTAAATAATATAGCTATAATATTATTTAATATATAGCTCCAACAAAATTGTTTTGTAATCAATTCATTGTTTCACTGCATCTTTACGTCTTCCATATTACATAGTATGGCATATCATTTTCTATGTATGTCATGTCTGGTATCAATGCATCACAAAATTGTGATGTTGCCGTTTCTAGTTGCCTGATATGAAATTGTTATCAACTTATTATTTGACTTAGAAATTCATAAAACGTTTTATAAATGCGTTAAAAAGTACAAAAAACATGTTTTATAAATATAACATATTAATTTGCATGATATTAAATTAATAAGTCAAACAGACTATTATTATATTTCATTATAGTACCTATAATTATAGATTATACCACATTTTTTACATAAAATGTTAAGATAATTATTTTAAACATTTGAATTTAAGCTATTTTAGATATAGCTATACTTGATTTCGCGTTACTGGTCATAATAAAAAAAATAAAAATTCTTTCAAATTACGTTTATTATGTCATATCAATCAATGTAATAATATTTATAGAACTGTGTACTCTTTGAATAAAGTTATTTAGATAATCATTTAGACAATTATTTTTGTTGTTTTTTTGTATACTAATTTGTGCGTACTTGTATAAAAGCAAAGATGCCGGTCGATTGCCAACGATCTACATGTGGCGGAAAGGGAAATCTAGGAATGTTTATAGAAAGATCTCCGAAAGTATGTGCTGCAGGGTTACCAAGCGCTCAACCAGATGATCGTGTCGGCGATAGTCTACAGCACTATCTTTTGAAAGATGAAGTGGATGCCCTTATAAATGATGCAATCATACCACCAGCAAAACCTAGACCTCTTCCACCACTACGTCGTCCACTAAAACGCGATACACGTTTCGCTGGTCCCTTCGGAGATGTCGCAAAGTTGATAAATCCACCAATAAAAACAAAATTTCAAACTCTAGTCGACGATCTAAAGGAAACCACATACTCTTCCTACTGGACCAAACCCTTGGGAAAAGTCAAAGATCCCGTGCCTATGTTACCTGAAGGGTTTGACACAGTAGGTACAACTTTCGGTAGAGAGACACCATTTCATGGAAGATTATATGACATTGTTATGCCAAAGGACCCTCCATTTGATAAAACTGCTGTTGGAAAGCAAGCGGGAAAACAACTGGTACGAGAGTATTGCGAACCTGCTTTTAATCCTGATTTAACCTTTGGTCACAGAACTTTTGTTGATAAAAGAGGTACCTACGCAAAATGTTGTTTAACAGATGATAGAATTGTTATTGGTACTGGGAGTAGGTGTATCATTAATACAATACAATCTGATTTTATTGATGTTAACCAACCAAGAATAGGTACCGTCTTAGCTCCAAATAATAATATTAGTAGTGTACCCGATGGCTATACTTTTGGAAAACTAAAACCACCAGATAACTTACCGGCGTGTCTTACTTTTTGTGAATTAAACCCATATAGAGATTTAATTAGAACCTGCTTAAAGAATTTAAATACATTGCGCAAGTGCTTATCAACTCGATTCTTGCCATCTTTTTTTCACAACTTTTATTTAAATCTCAAATACGTTGATAAAGATAAATCAGGTTGGCTCCCAAACAGCACGGTATATAAAATGTGTGCACAAAACTTTATACGATTCGATCCTGAATTTATAGAACCTCTATTATCAATATGGCAAGCATTTGATGGATCTAGAATTGAATATAAAACATTTGTGCACGTAATTAACTATAGAGAACCATCTCCGGAAATTCCAAAAATACTAGATGTCCCAGAAACATGTCTCGATTTTAACACCACTTATACTGATATGACGAAACCTGGCCAGGAACCAGATAGAAGCCGCATGGCTGGTCTTCCATCAGGAAGATATTTCGATTTAGATTATCCAGTTACACCTGAAAAATGCTGTAAAGCAGATCGAACGTGTCTTCCTCACGAATCGGATATGAAAGCTTGTTTAAACCCTAGTATCTTAACACTTTTCCATGTTAATCATAGAGATATGTATGCTAAACGTGAGCCTCAGGTAGTAAAAAGAGTATTTGAGGCTGCAGGAATAAAATTGAGTGAAGAAAAATTTAATGCTGTTTGGGACGAAGCTAAAAAGCTTCATTCACAAGGTTGGGTTTGCTATGAAACATTCCGTCGAGCTCTTAAATTAAATAAAGATGCTATCGAAAATAATGAGGCTCAGTAGTTACACTTGTAATTCAAATGTTTAAATATTATCCTATATTAAATCCATTAGAAATAAAAAATAGCAATAAAAATTAAAACGCAAAGAATTTTACACATTTTGCTTTATTTGTCACAAACATACATAAGGTTGTTTTGCTACCAGTAAAGATATAATGCAATGAATTCTAAATCTCAAGCTTTCAGGAAGTCTTCAAAAGCTTCTTGGTATTTGTTATTGGGATCATACAAGGCGACAAGTTCGCTCCAAATTTCTGGATGTCTGCTCTTCAATTCCTGGGCGACTTGTTTGCCCATTTGTTTCTGCTTGTCGGTACATTTAGCACAACGCGTCTCCAAGGCTTCCGGTAAATGATCTAAAACAATGTAAAAATATATGTATATCAGTCGTGGAAATCGGTCTTGCTCTTCAAAGTGCCGCTTATACATTTTGTATTAAGATACTTCAAGATTAACAATGAGAACAATCCATATAATGGACTTTATTATAATTAGCTAGCTTCTAGTCCGCCTTCTATTTATTTTCTATCTACTTATGTGAACAATACTAATAAGTTTATTAACATCAGCTGTCAGTCATAATTATGCTGCTATCGGGTAACTACTACATACAGTATTTTCTTTGCCATCGGGTGACTAGCTAAACATAACAATACAGTAATTAAAGAAGGTCAATTAACAAAAAAAGAAACTAAATTAATATTATGCATGACATACTACACTGCGGCAAAAATATTAAATTATACAATATATGTGCGTAACCTTTAGGTGAGATTGAAGAAAAAAAAATTATGACAGATTTTTCAGACAACCTCTCATAGTTATGCCAGAAATGTAATAAATAAATTTTAATTCAATTAAATTGAGAC
>DWON01004173.1:0-16689 GCA_018251015.1 Phocides pigmalion okeechobee | reverse complement strand
CACACCTCCCCAACCGAAACACAATACACGAAGAACATGTTGCTTTACGGCGGGTTATGAGGGTGGCGGTGGTACCGACCCGGGCGACCTAGTGTTAACATAGTATCAGTAAGATGTAAACATCACAAAAATTCCAAGTACATTTTAAGAATAACAATCTATTCTCAGTTCATTTTATCATGATATTTCGGGAATGTTTACAGATCAAACTTTGTAAGGTAGAATATATTTCGATCAGGGAAGTACCAGATCCACTCTCAAATCCGTCATAAAGCAGTTCACATTCTTCGATTGGAGAGGTGTTGCTCCACTTAAGTGAGACGACCATCCTAGTCCTCAGGAGTAGCAACTATAGAGAATATCTCAAGCCAGACTAAAAAGTGTCTATCGGAAAAAGGAGAAAGCAAATGATGCTACCTATCTGTCTCGTTTCTTGTGCGATATGGTGAATATTTAAGACTGGCAGAGAAAAGTATGGGTCTATCATCTTCCCTCTCTTATTATTTGTTGGACACTCATACTCACAGGTCTGCCTATGGCTCCCCTAACTCTATGGTAGCAACGCATCTATGTACAACGTCAAGCAGAATTTCATTTTTATTTGAGATTGGACGTATGATCTGCAGAAATAATGTCATAAATTTACTATGCACCGGGTACCCACGATTAATAATTTTTGATTGCTGATATTTCAAAACAGTTGCATGGCTCGTGGCTGGTGGTACAGGGGTGGGGGGAGGATAAATTGACATCCTCTCTTATGATAGATAATCTATAGATATCTAACCACCCTATTTCTAGTTCATTTTTCTTTTTTGAGTTCTATATAACGACACACCACACTAACTGAATCACGCACTTGTGATTTAAAACCCCTTGATATGTATGACTGATTACTTGGTCTAGTGGATAGTGTCTGACTGCTACGCCAGAGGTAGTGAATGGGTGATGAACACGGGCGTTTCATCTGTGTTTAATAATTAAATTATCTATTTAAATACATAGTTAAAATTATCTGGATACTAGTATCCAGAACTGTAAAGATACTTACTTATACTAGTATACGAGGTGTGAATATCATAAGACCTGCATACTAAGCTGTTGCAACAAAATCTAGCAAATTAACAGAAACATTAAACAGAACTTCGTTTATTCACAAACGAATGTTTAATAAATGTGTCTAAAATTGTAAAAAACATAGATCCTCTCAATAATTTGAGTGTTTCACACTTAACGTGTGGAGCAGAGGAACGATAAATCCGCACCGTTCTTTAACCGCCTTTCCACTGATTTTAATGGGGCATAAAAGTATTATAACGGTTAGACTTGATGCATACTAGGAACAGAATAGAAAATAAAATAAAACAGATTTAAATTATCATTACATATATATTTACTATGATGGAAATCTTAGAACGAATTATAATAAAAGCGTAACCGACACAATGTAAAGGGACTCCGAGCCCATGCGACATGGTTCCAAGAGCGCTAGCTGCATTCCTGCGTTGAATAGCAATCGCATTTCTCTGCGCGAGATATGAACCGGTCCTTTTATCACAGGTGGCGGCGATCAATCAAGTTTGAAAAATTTTTGGCACGCGGATAATTCAAATGATTTTTTTCGTATAAGGTATTTATATATAATTAATGTATGTCACATTTTAAACAGATTAACTGTAAAACATATCGCAGTTTTACTGTAAGATTTAACCTTTATTATTTCCATCAGAGTTACAAGTGCGTATCTATCTTAAGTTGTGTTTAGTCGCGATTAAATTTCTCCCACCTATTTCGCGGTTAGCAGATACACATTACAACCACAGTATTCCTGTTTGTTTTGAAAACATTAAATAAAGAATGCAACTGTTTAATACGGAATCAGTAGCTTAGCAGAAATTCCGTTGAATAACTGATAGATACTCGCATAGTTACCCGCTTATGTAGGTATAAAACGATCTAAAATATTAAAAAATCGACAATATTGAACGATTGACAATATTGAATGATCGACAATATTAACGATCGTCAATATTTAACGATTGATAATGTTGATAGACACTTAAACGAACGACAATATTGAACGATCGTTAATATTAAACAATCAACAATATTGAACGATCGACAATATTGAATGATCGACAACAAAAATCGATCGATAATATAAAACGATCAACAATATTAAATAACATTAAATGCGGTAAAGAGTTGAATGGGTGATCGCTAGTGGCCACATAGCCCTCTGCTTGTGTAGATTGAAAACGATTAACAAACTTAAGAAACATCGGGTGCGGTCGGAAATTGGATGTGTGACCGCCGGTGGCAAACTTCTGCGATTGATAGGTTAAGAATATACCAGTTCATAGTAGCTGATCGAAATTTTCTGCACGAAACATAAACCCGCCATTTTGTCACCGACGTTGATCAAACGTGGAACAATTTGTTTGAAAATTGTATATTAATACAAAAAGACATTGTATCATACTTTCTAAGATTAAATACAATAATTGGACATAAAACTATTGTAAACTGATCAATCTTTAAAATTATTTTACGCTGCGTACTTTCGAAATTATTCCGTCTGTGTATCACTTTATTTTGACATTTTACGAGCAGTAAAAAGTGTGTTTTATTGTGTCCACTATACACTACACTTTGGATATCGTTTTATTGTTGTGATGAAACGTATGTAATAATGTTTTTTAGGTATTTTTTATGTTTAAAAAGTAGCAAATGAGCGTGCAAGTTATCCGTTGTTAAATGATCTATTCAGCCCATGGACATCTACGAGTGTCCAATCGGAAACAAGATTAACGCAGCCCATAGACATCTACATATGTCCAATCCCAGACAAGACAAGTCGTGCTTACAAAAGACAGAGCTCATTTTGCCTGAGGTGGAGCCTGATGTCGTGCACATTTCACATTTTCACATTTTCCCAATGGAAACACAATAACTGTCTCAGAGTGTATTATGACGGTGGAAGTCGCATATCTGCTATTAAAATATAATTTTACTATCCAAAAAATAGATAAAACCAAGACTTATTTCATATTTTATATATTAGGCAATTTGTAATTTTTAACGGCTTACGGAACATTTTCCATTATTTTCCTAATTTTCCAAGTATCTGAGGACTAAGATGTTTTTATGTGAGAAGAGTAGCAAACGAGCGTGCAAACCACCTGATGTTAAGTAATCGCAGCCCATAGACATTCACGTACAGCTACAAACACGACCGATATTCCATCCGAGCTCAAACGCAGATACGTTGCTACTCCTGAGGACTGAGATGGTCGCTTCGCTTCAAAGTGTAGCCGGCGAGCACACCTCTCCAACCGAAATACATGTAATGCTTTATAGTGGGTTATGAGGGCGGCGGTGGTACCTCTCCAGTCGAACTGTAGCTCTCCCACCTATAAAAACTGGGTTACGACCCAATCTGTATGAATGGACCTGTGCCCAACAGTGGGAAAATGACTTGACGGTGAGTAGATACATTGTGTAATGATACAAACAACGAGCAGTTACTAAAGATGCATAAACATAAATGCAGACAGACATTTCTAAACGCATTCTAGAACAAGAACAAACTGTTCGCGCACTAGAATAGATGCACCCGATTGACCGTGCCGATATGCTATACACGAACTTACCACACAGACTTATTTAAATATAATTAATTGATAATTTTGATCCACTCAATGATATAACGATAGATGCATATTGCAAAACAAAATTAACACTTACAAAATTACTTACGTGCTGTTGCCCGCGATTTTGGCTTTATTACCTAAATTAAAATAACATGTTTATTTGGTAACCGATTTAAATGAAAAAACACTAAATGTGCTTTTAAGCACTTAAGGCCATCACAATATAATTCTGAAAATTTCATGCAAATCGGATAAGCCGTTTCTGAGAATAGCGTGCACAAACATACAGAGTAACAAACGAAATGAAAAAAACATTGTTTTGGGTTCTCTTGCGTGTATAAAGGCATTATGAATTATTACATGCATAGATATAGATAGATAGAAGATAAATATAGATATATTTGTGGAACAAATCTAAATTATCATTTATTATTCTAAAATAACGTAATCGCGGAATTTATACATATTACTATGTAATGGGTACTCAAGATGTCTTTTTTACTTGCTGATAATATTTAGCACAGTTAAGACGTGATCACGATTCATAGAAATAATTCGAAATATCGGTAATAAAATTTAAAAGCTAATCGTGAGTACCCGCTACATAGTTAAATATATAAATTAACACACATTTAAATTTCTGGCCACTAATTTGAATAAATAAAAAATAAAATGTTCCATTTGACATCTGTCATATGTAATATGGTCTTTATAAAAAATAAAAATTTGTTCATACCTTCCTCCTAACTTTTCAATTTAAAAACAACACGTTTTCTCTTCGTGTTTCCCTACAATTTGTATAAAAAAGGTTTTTCATGTCCAGGTCCCAATATATCCTATATTCAAAATATATTAATCTCTTGGAAGAGATAATGGTTAAATATTTACTCACATCTTTGAGAATGTAACGGAGAATTTTCATTGAAGTATACCAATCTACAGTTAATCGGTAGGGTGCAATTAACCTAAGCTCTTCTGAACTAGGACCCTAATAGTGCAACTGTTACGGTCCTAGTTGAGAAAAGCTTAAAAACGTACCTTAAAAAGAAAGCTTTGTAGAAGAAAACTTTTTTTCACGAACCATTCACCAGAAAAGTACTACAACTATTTGTAGCCCGCATTATATTGTTTCAGTTGAAGAAGTATCGTTGATGTAAACACCTAAAAATGTGCTTAAAACTGAACCACTTCAGTCTTCAGTACAAACTTATCTAAGTAGATATGAGGTAGTAATTACGAGCTCAGATAGGACTAGTTTTTTATGAGGTTGTATGTGGACGTCCATGGGCTGCAGCGATAATTTAACCTCAGGAAGCTGCACGCATTTGCTTCGATTGGGACAAAAAAAGGAAAAACCCACAGTCAATAATTAAAAATCTTGTTCAATACAGACACAGAATGCTTTTAGATTGTTTAAGTTCGGCTTTTATTATAATGTTTAATTGTTAATTTTAAGCTTTCCAATGTCATATTCAACTTCTAAAAAAGCCGTGAAAATACGAAATTAAACAAAAGCTCGGAGGCGCAACTTTGCAACTTTCCTCCCTTATTCTTTGTAACTTTTGTAAGTTTGGAAGGTAGTCGCGAAATTGAACCAAATTACAAAGTCTGCTTCAGAGTTTGCGCTCGGTAACTTTTTTGTTATAGTACTGGCTATTTCCCGCGGCGTTTCGCAGACGTCCATGTTAACACTTTGCCTGCGCTGTGCCACACTTCTGTGTATTGCGGAGCGCTTGCGGCTTGTACACACTTGTGTTATACGTACAAATCTATGTGGATTACGGGCGAACACAATCGCTGTCCTTACTGCTACAAGACTGATGGCGGACATTAAGTCTATGTATTCATATATATGTGAAATATATATGTATATTCGAACATATTCTTATTGTATAATCATATTTTATTATAATTAACATGACATGGACACACACAGGCAAGAAGGACTTGCCTAATACAAGTTTCTTCTAAAACTTAAACGGTGAGATCCCAAACATTCTAAAAATGACATACTTGTCAAAATAAAAAACTTTTTCAAAACTTTTTCATTTTCATTTCATTCGTAGATGATACACAGGTGCTTCAAAAATACAATATTTCAGTGTATTATTGACGCATCTTCAGTCTATACAAATAACTCCAATTTAGTAGCACCAAAATCTAAGTGCTAAAATATATTCCAATAAATTATGCAGCTCTATTTTTCCCTTATAAGTATTATTAAAGCAAATCTATAAAAGTAATAAAAAACATACATTTCATTTGTGCTGCTTTACGGCGGATTATGAGGGTGGTCGTGGTACGTGGTCGAATTGTTAATGCAATGCTGACATTATCCATGCATGCAATGTTTCTTATAAAGGGTTACAAATTTTCTTTTTTACGTATTAATAAATATATAATTCAAAGACAAAAATATAGAGTAAATGTAAAAATATTGAGTGGAAAAAAACTTATAAAAGTTCGTATCGCGCTCCAGTTGTGAATATATTTATATCGGGCCAGAAATAGCGAAGGAACGATCACAGGTGACTAACATATCCAATAAAAATAGTCCCCACTTTACGCTATCATTTTTAAAAAAGATGCCAAGTGCGCATCGAGACACGCTTCACGAAGAGTTCCGTAGCCAGAATAAAATAAACAAAGATAGGATATATCCGAAACTGCATAAATTATCTTATTGAAACCAATTTCGTCAAAAGTATTTTCAAATTAATTCTACCACGATGTTTTTTAATTTTTCACTTATTCTAAAAGTATACGAGTAATATTATATATAAAGATAAAAAAGATGTGTGTTTTGGAGTTTCTTTCGACGACTCTTCTCCAAAACGAAACACCTTACGAGTCGGTGGTAGTTTATTGACGTTCAAAAAGAATTCTGTAAAGAATCTACTTTGAATAAAAATATTTTGATTTGATTTGATTTGATTAACTTTATATGTTATGAGCAGGCATGCAGATTTTCTAATATGCTCACTTCCAAAACGAAACACCTTACTATTCGGTGGTAGTTTATTGATGTTCAAAAAGAGTACTGCAAAGAACCTACTTTGAATAAAAATATTTAGATTTTTTTGCACATCTTCCAAAAATTTAAAGTACATCCCGGGGAATAGAACTTCAGACCCCCATATGTAAGGGAATCTTAACTACTAGGCTATCACTACTTCACTGACTTGAACAACTGTATGAAAAATTATAACTCAATAAACTATCAAATTAAGAATAGCCTGAAATACGTACCGAAAATTCCACGACAGCAATGTTTTTATCCAGACTACTATCTGAGTGAAGGAAGTCCTTGATATCAGTTACTGGTATGGCATCAGTCTTTCTGCCAAACTCTGCAAGAGAAAAATTTTGCTTTTTATATTAGAAAAATAGCAAACGAGCATCCAATTCACTCGTTAAGTAGTCGCTGCACCCCATAAAGATCCACACACAACCTCTAACAGGGCTAAAGTCCTATCTGAGCTCGTCAGCAGATGTCTTGTAATTTCTAAGGGCTGAGATGGTCGCCTCGCTTGTAAGTGTAGCTGGCAACCGCACCTCTGAATAACGGCAGATTGTGAGGGCAGCGGGGGTACTTTCCCTGTCGAACTAAAATTCTACTAAACACATAAGGTGTTGTTTCGAGAGCCGCATTTCGTGATTCTAGGGGGGGAGCCCTAGCTAAAAATGTATAATTAAATGTTGTAACATATTTCAGTGTATGGACACTATGAAATAATATGCCATTCTTGTATTGTATTCATAAACTGAAACGTTTAATCTACTTAGATACAGTATTAACAATTACCTTGTCTTAAAAGGGAAATCAATACTACCTTATTTATTACATACTGAAGATCTTTACTTACATTTTAATTATGATAATGAAGAACCACTTCTATTAAAAGTCTAATCTAAACGATCTAAAGGGAATCTGTACGCATGTGGCATGGTGCCAAGAACGCTAGCTACATTCCATGACAATTTGCAATAAAAAAAATATTTAAAAGTAATTCATACACACCTCGATGATTCTGTTGTTTCGGGTACAGTTGCTCACAAGTCTTGTTCATTATGAGTTCTGTGAAGTTGGTAAGAGGGTGGTAATATATTCTAGTTGGTGGTTGCAAATCTTCTATTGACATTGGCTCCTGCATATAAATATAAAAAAAATACATTATTACATTACATTTAAATGTTTTCTACTTGTTTATGCATCTTTCATACAAAGACCCCTGATTAGTAGTTAAGAGCTTAAACTTAAATTAATTTGCTTTCTCAAAAAGTATTATTCTCTTTCTTTTTAATTTGTTGTCAATGAATTAGGCTATTTTTTACGTTGCTGGTTCAAATACTGAAAGGTATACATTTAAATTTAAACATAACATTTTTACATTACATGGAATATCTCGCATAACTAGTTGAACAACATTTCTTTTTGAAAATTAGATTGTTTACCTATATATAGTTTATAGTAATTGGTATTGTGAAGATTATTTATTGACAATTAATTTTGATTTATCAGTTTAATTTAATGTAATTAGATTGTATTAGAGTGTGTGTATATCAAGTGTTCATATTTTTATCAATCTCATTAAATTTATTGTATAAATTTAAACGACATTGACAAGCCTTAGTGGGGTACATGCTGTACTAATTTATTGTAATACATCCAACGCATCAAAAGTAAATGATTACGATTATTTCTCTAGTTCACAACACAGATTTGGCACGGACAATATGGATAGCATTTTTTTATTAGTAAGGTATTGCAAATTGTTTTTAACTTTTGAGAATGTTGGGTTAATGCTTCTCTGATAGACAGAAGTGACATATGGCAACAGGGAATATTTGTAAATTTTGACCACATCATTTTCACAACTAATTATATTATCAAGAGGTCTAAAATAATGCTTCATATTAAAAACCAACAACCTAATGCATACCATTTATGAGGACCATAATATAATGTACTGAACAAGCTTCATTCAAGTATAGTTATAGAGTTTCAATGGTTGTACAAGTGTCTTAATAATGTATAGACCAATTGATTGACACAAGGTCAGAATAGGGCTGATAGTTGTAATAGGCTTGCTAATAGAATAATTGAATTTCTTGATTAATATGTCAGGTCAAACATATTAATTGATTGAAAAAATATAAATAGAACTGTTAACCCTTGAGGTCCTGATAATTCATGATTCAAGACAATTAACATAAGCTCTCATAAGTAAATTTCATTTAGGAATCAGCTGATTTAATACTTTGTCTGCACTAGACTGGAAAGATTTTCAGTAAATTGGAAAAGTGCCAACAATTCACACACCTATTGTGTTTGTTATGTAGCGTCTACGAATCACGAGATGTTGTGGCTGCTTGCAATCTTTTAGCCTCTACATCAGCACAGCACTCATGTTCGCCCATAACCTTGTATATATTAGTATTAGCTTGTGCTAAGCTCTTGTCAGCTATGTATAAGCCGCATATGAATTACACAAAGTAATTCACAGCAATTGTGTTTCTCACAGTTAAAGTGATCAATTATTCAATGTTCAATAGTCTGTCTAGATCAGGGGTCGGCCTTTTAAGATGGAAGAGCCAAAATTGCAATTTGAAATTTTTCACATATTCTAAAGAGATATACAGTGAATATAGCAGTACAAAATGGCAAAGCAGGATGGAATTTGTGAAAACAAAATGATTCTGCATATCCATAGAACATAATTTCAATAGTTCGCTTAATGCCACTTCCAATTCTGAGAGAAGGATAAGCTGAACTGGTTTTTATAAACACGACGTTGATCATCCATTTCATGGTAAGTGGACAAGCAAGAGTTTTACTTGAAGTTGATGACAGATCACTTCAGAGTACTACCATGGTCATTTAATCGTAGCTTGTACCAATAATTACTGATTGCTTCATTCTACAAATGTTGAAGTTGAACAGAATATAGAAAATGAACACTTTTTGTCCCAACACAGTTAGTCAAGTTGCATTAGAAAGTGGCGAGCGATTGTATTTTGTGTTGCAATGTACAGTGAGACAGAATCAAGTGTAGAGTTGTAGCATGGATATTAAGTGTTATTATATGTTGAGTACAATAAATGTACTGGCAATTCGAGATTTTAGTTAAATCAGGGAATCAAAAAAATAATACTGAATAAAGATTAAAAAATTCAAATCTGGTACAAGGTCAGTAGAAAATAGGAATTGTAGCATCTACATTTAAAGTTACTCTGTGGATCTTGACGGAGTCAAGTTATTCCATTATTTTCTTGATCATACTGAGTTGTTGAATTATTTTTGTTTCCTCAATCTATTCCACCAGAATCTTTAATGTCAGATATACTTAAATACAGTTTTCATATGGGTGTTTAAATATTTGCAGTGAATAGAAGTAACAGAACAATCGTAAAATAACACAAATATAAATAGATTCAGATTACTTTCACGAATTGGGATCCATTTAAATTAATTTTAAGTTTTATGGAGGCGTTAAAAACTCACCGTATTTTTAATGTTATACTTGTCTATCACAAATGATTTTGGTTTCGGATAGATACTGTCTTTAAAAGAAAATATGAGAAGAAAACAAAGGATTGGCAGCAATAATTCAGCAATGGTTAGAATATATCTTCTTATTCGTACTGTGTAGTGCCTCCAAGTAAGAACCAAAAGTTTCTTTAGGGAGGATATAGCTTCAATTTCAATTTTCTCCATTTTGGGATTTGTCCTTTCTTTTTGTACGGACGTCATCAATCAATAAACCTGGTGTACAATGGGTTCTGCACGGACAGTCGGCTATCCGCACCCACCCATAAACATGTCTATTGTTTGCAAAATACCAGGAACACGGTCATTACATTGTATTTTGATATCACGTTAATAATATCTCGCATACTAATGATCAATACACTGAAAAACATTAAGCGAAAATGTCAGTTATAATTTTACATCATTAAAGATTTAGCACTCTTTTATGCACTGCACTCTGTTCATTAATTTGGAATTCAAAGAATTGTTTTAGTACATGCATACATCCAAAATATCAGACAAAACCAGAAACACAATCCATCACTCTAAAGACAAAACAGACTGCTGTGTTTGATTGATTTTATTGACTGACCTAGGGATGTGCTTATTTAGGGATAACGTGAATATATCGAGATTACCATAACGAATCGATATTTACATATTCGAATTCAGAAATTGCAAATTTCAAAATGTCGATGATACTTAATATAGTGGTTCAATTTCTAATTTCTATTTTGTTCTACGCTTTTCAGAATATTCAATTAAACTTTAACGAACATAGTGAAATTAGAAAATTAAAAGCAAATTTAGAATTTTATACATATGAAAGTTTTACTACTTATTCATATTTGAAAGAAAATACAATTTTTAATTGTGGCTGTTGTTTTCGTTATATATTTATTTAGAAAACATCACGTAAGTTTTATGTAGCGTGGTTATAACACCATCGATAGTCCACTATAATGTGGACAACCAATCGATTTTGCCGAGTTGATTATAATGAATCATGTATGTATAAAGGAATAAAATAATCCAAAAATAATATTTAAGGTGTAATTATGTAGTTTAATTTCACTGGGATTCGTAAAAGTTTAATTGTAAATATTTTCTTGCGTAAAACGGAACGTATCGTTAGGTACCTTCCAACCCAATAGCCATATAAACTTAAATACATATTGGAAAGATACTAAGCGAGTACTCATTAGAAATAATAATAGATTTTTATAATTATTAGGAAGAAAAGAGAGGTCATATAAACAATATGTACATTTTCTACAATCAATAACTAATATATTTTAATTTAAAAAAAGGTGGCAAACGGAGCCTTCATACTCAATTGCTCAAACATACATATGTTCTTAGCCGTGGGAAAAATAGGTATTTGGGTGTCAGCGAATCAAAATTAAAATTAATTAGGTACATGCTTACGAGTTAAGGACTTGTTAGGCACGCTTCCTACAAAGTACCTTTCGCTAGAGTTGCGTGTTCTTTATGTTAATTTGAAATTTTTAATTGTTTGCACTGTATACACATAGTAAAACTAGTTTGTAAACAAATAAGTAGAAATATGAAAGATTTAATAATTTTAGCTATTTATTGTGTTCCTGTACTTTGGTCATGTAGACCTGAAGGATATTGGGAACCGCCACATCCCGAAGAGGAAAAAAAAGAAAATAATACAGGATCAAAAGGATTCTTTGCGGTAAACAGTTCTTGGGGTGGCTGGATTCCACCAGAAGACAATGATGATTGGAAGCAGTGGATTGAAATATGGGGAAAGAAAAAGTCTATTGACCTACCGGAAAGCGACGAATGGGGGTCGGATAAAGGACCAGAATCTGGGTGGCCTCAACACTGGAAGGGTAAGGAAGGCTATATTCCCTTATCATGGAAATCATGAATTTGTTAGAAAGCTGGTTTTTTCTTGAAGAAAATGCATTTGATTGTTAAAGATATTTTTTAGAAAGAAAATTTGTTTCTGAAAAATGGAATTATTCATAATCATGGAACATTGTCTAGTTTTTTATTTTAATCTAATAATTAATACATAGATAGATTTATGTAAACAGGTAGCGATATCCTTATAAAGGTTAAAATATATTGAAATTAGTCAAAATATAAGTCGTCACTCGTGAATGTAGGGGTCAATTATTTTCATCATTACAACCTATTACCATAACTTGACTGAATTTTACAAATTGTATTTTGTAATTGCAGTAATATTATAATATAATTATAGTAATTTTGTTTTGTGTATTTTAAATACACGCGAGATCGTATTATGAGATTTATATATTAGTTAAAATATTTTATTTATTTATTTATTTATTTTTTAAACATATAAAACATATACAAATACTTAACATATAATATAGACCAGTACGCATGCCAATTACTGGTGTGTACATCAGTCGCTAGAATACGAAAAAGACAGTTGTGGCAGACAATTGGTTGTACTCAGCGCATATTCGTGTAATCGGTGATCATTTAAGGACAATAGTTCTACTCATAAGAATATAAAAAATGTTCTTCATCCGGTTTCGCGAATATCTATATGGGATTTTATGACTTACATTGCTCAGCAGGTCGTTAAATGCTATATCTCCAGATAAGAGCTTTTTAAGAGTGGGAACGCCCAGTGATAAGCGGCGATTGTAAAGAGACATCATTCCAAAGTGATGCAACCGTAGGTCATAAGTGGCTTTATGGGAAATTCCGGTTGAGTGGAAAGCGAGGTGTCTTGTAAACGATCGTTTTATCGTCTCGATTCGCTGTGAATGAGTTACATATTACGTATTCCATATCACTGATGCATATTCAATTTTGCTTCTATCTAGTGCGTTGTATAATACTATCCTAATTTTTGGCAGTATAAATTCCTTCGTATTTCTTTTAAGAAATACTAACGTTTTTGCAGCCTGCTTAACAATCGAATCAAGGTGTGGTCTGAAACTTAGTTGTTTATCCATAATGACAACCAGGTCGCGAATTTCGCTTACTTCCTTCAATATGTCTGTGTTTAATTTATATGACGTTAAAATGTTATTCAATTTTCGAGTAAATTTTATCTAATAAGATTTTTTTGCGTTCAATTTCATATCATTAGCATTACACCATTCATTAATTCTATCGAGATCTCTTTGAATAAGATGGATATCATTTATTGACTCGAGTGTTTTATATATTTTTAGAGCAAAAAGAGAATATCGAGAGTTGAGAATTACAGATGTAATGTCATTTATGAAAACTAAAAAAATAATGGGGCCTAATTGGGACCCTTTAGGTACCCCTGGGTTAACACAGAATTCGTGTGACTTATGGCCGTTAAGAACCACAAACTGTAGTCTATTGCTCAGCTCTAATAATGAGTCAAATGCTGTTATTTACCAATTCCTTAAAGTATCTGCCCGTATGTAATTGTTTTATAAGAATATGACATTCAAAACAATGTGATTGTTCCATGATAGCTTCTCCAACATTTCAAAAAGTTTAACACTTTCCTTGCGGCTACAACACTGTTGTGTAATGCGCGACGTAACGCTCTTGGGGTTTGTACCTGTGTTGTAGGGAAAACCTGTATGGATTCCGGGCGAACAAAAATTTTGTTTTTACGTTGGCAAAAATATAATATTTCAGTAATTTGTCGGCGTATCTTCAGTCTAATCAAATGACAGTTTCCGTTAATCTAAAGTTTTATCTGTTTTTTGTATTATCTCTTATAGGCTATGGTCCCGGCATCGACGGAGTCCCGCCACCGCCCTGGGCGTATGTCCCAGAGAGTTACGACAAGCCGGACTACTGCTTTCAGATCCCTGAATTCGGTGAATGTCAGGATAATGTCACTAGGTACTTAAAACGTTTCTTTTACTAAAAATAACTAACTTTCTTAAGTTAATTTTAGTTTAAATAGAGTACCACTAAAGTGAACATAAAAATGAAATGAAACTGCAACCCTTTTTTCCTATTTTTTTGGTTAAGACTGTCTTCTCTCCCCACAATTGAGAAAGACTTACTTTAGCACGTACAGTTATCATGTATGTAAAATATGTGGTAAAATTTAGACGGCTGGAGTGATTTTTACTTGATTTTTTATTAAAGTAAGAACAAAAAAGAACACAGTAAAAGAATAAAGTAAAGTCCCGTAGATAGCGCCGAACGTAACAGTTTGGAACGACGGGTAGGGGTTGGCGACTAAATGTGTTTGCACGGCAGGAATAACTATTAAGCACGCTTTTATCATTCAATAACAGTAAATAAAGTATAAAAAACTTTAGTAATCATTGAATTTTAAGGGCGGAAAATATTTTACACTAATTGACAATTAACCCGTTTGTTCTTCTATCAATCCGCATTAGGGTAACACGGTGTAAAATCCTGACATGCTCGATTTATGGCGAGAGGCGAGAGACACCTCAAGCAGAATTATAATGTTTTTATGAGGTAAGAATGTATATCTTGGGAAAATTCTGTTTGTTAGGTGGGGTTTCAACCCCACGTCGGGGCAGTGTGAAACATACTTCTACAGTGGGTGCGGAGGCAATGGGAACAACTTCGTTAACAATGCGCGTTGCATCAGTGCGTGCGTGGACAGCGCAGCGCCGGACTGCGAGGACGACCCCGCAGTCAACTTGGAGGAAATGGTTAATTATTAAACGGTTTTATTCGTTCTTATCCTGACTATAATATAAGGGTGAAACGTTTGTATTTATTTATGTGTAACGCTAAAACTAATGATTAAATTAAATAAATGAATAACTGAAAGTATTCGTTTTAAATGCAGTTTTTATTCACAAAACATGGTTTCTTCTGATTTTAAATTATTAGCGTCGCGGAATTTATACAATTTACTATATACCGGGTACTCGCAATTAACGATTTTTATTGTCGATATTTCGAACCTGTGGGATGGAAGAGACTATCGTGAGATTAACAGACTAATGGTAGATTCATCTATCTACCCTATTTTTAGTTCGTTTTTCTATTTTAGTTTCCATATCGCGACATACCGACGACATACTGACGACACGAATTGTAACTTTACGCACTTTGCACTATTTAAAATCAAAATTGCAAAAATAATGTTCATCGTGAGTACCGGATACATAGTAAGATGTATAGTTTCTTTGTACACAAATCAGTCCTCTTCTTCTTCTTCATCTTCATCCTCCTTCGGTTCTTCAGTTGGCTCCGGCTACAAAATGAGGAAAATCAATGTTATATCTCTAAATATTATAAAACAAAGTCCCCCGTCGCGTCTATCTGTCTGTGTCTTTGTGATAAACTCAAAAAGTACTGAACGGATTTTATCACAGTTTTCAATGAAAGGTAGTGATTCCTGAGGAAGGTTTTGGTACATAATAAACTAAGATTTTATGTAAATTAGGCGAGAAATTAAATAGTTAAATTCACTATAGTAATAAAAAAATCTAACTACAAACTAGTACCCGATCGAAGCTGGGACGGATCGTTAATGTTAAATAATGTCATGTACTGGAGAAGTTTGCACTCTGCTAAAAACAAATTAAGCTTAACGAGTAACTACATATATTTCATTTTGCGGTAAATGTAATTTAGATCTAATTAATTATAATTTGCTTATTTATTAAAATCTAATCCCACTGGATTAAGAGTGAAATATACCTCTGGTTCTGGCTCTGGTGCAGCAACGACTTCCTGTAAAACAGTAAAAATCAAAGTTATTGTTATAAAGTTTATTCATTAGGAAATTACATCTTCATGCACATTTTCAACTGTGTGCATGAAGGTTTTTGCTAATTAGCTTTTCAAGATAATTGCCTTGCAGAATTTTACCTCCGCATACCATTAAAATACGAGAATATTACAAGTCTATTAGGATTCTCTGTAAGAAAACCGTTAGGTTAGAATGTGAGTCCATAGGCTGCTTTTATAAAATTAAATAATATAAAATACTAGCTGACCCCACAAACTTCATTCCGCCAAAGGGAAAATGAATAAGATTTAAAATTTTAAAATTAATGCTAGTTTTTTTTTTCAATAATTTGGCATGCGTTCCAAAGCAGTTTAAACAGTAAACTCATAAAGTAATTGCTACAGATCTAGAAAAATAGCTATTTTCATTGCAGTGTTGACTTCCTGACGTCGATCAAGTTGTTCCTCCATGTCACCCGGTTGAAAATTTTTACAGGTAGTAGAATTATAGTTATAGTTCGACCGGGGAGGTACCACCGCCGTCCTCATAATACGCCATAAAACATTTCTTGTGTTTCGGTTGGAGATGTACGGTAGCCAGTTGCACTTTGAAGCGAGGCGCCCATCTTAGTTTCCAGGAGTAGTAATTTCCGTAGCCGTAGCCGTTCGAGGTCAGATAGGATTTTAATCGTGTTTATGATTGTGCGTGGATGTGTATGGGCTGCAAATACTTTTGGCAAAGGGAGATCTCCCTCCAGCGAGTTGATGTGCCTGGGGAGCGGCCGTGCTCCGAATGTTTCATTTCGGAGTTTGTATATATGCCAGATATTTAGA
>DWON01004172.1:0-16690 GCA_018251015.1 Phocides pigmalion okeechobee | reverse complement strand
GATTCGATGACAACATTTTTTTCAATCTACCTTATTTTTAGCGCAACTACCCTATTTTTCTTGAGGGCGACAACAGGAACGTTCCCGTTAGCAATATATCTATCGAGAAATATATGCTTGTCATATTACTATAACAATTATTAAAAAAAGTATATTAATATCACATTAATTCTGTGAGATTTACTGAGGAGTCTAATAAACGGCCCATCTATTTGTACCGTAGTGATTGTTGAAACCAAAAGACAAAGAAAACGAGTCCTATATAGTTACGTATTTTTAATAAATACATACTTGTTTACAATGTACAGAATCAGTACACGTAAATTATAAAATTTCAGCACGGGCATGATTTTCTAAGTATCACACAACAAAATATAACTCGCTTTGGATGAAGGAACACGTGAAGTGAAAACATACATGTCATTCTCATTCCTAAAGAAGACTGCCCAGCAGTGGACAGTAATGAACAGATGAATATATAGGAAGTATTTATGTATAAAGCTTAATATAACCTGATGTACACGTATACATAATTACATTTTGCGCATGTCCCTTCACTTGTAAACAAGGGATACGTTCTAGTGCAGCTATTAAACAAAACACTATGAATGAATCACAGGCGGTCGATACACGTACAACAAACGATGTTCTGTACTACAAATATGTATTGTTCCGCTTATCGACGACTATTTAGCTGGCAACGATTACGCAATTAAGCTATTTATAGACTACGTAAGCGTAACAGTTGACAAAGATGGCATATTTGTGCATCCAATATTACTTTGACACCATTTAAATGTTATGATCAGTTATTACACAACTTTGACGAATAAATTTAAAAAAAAATTACGTGTTTTTAGTGAAATTTTAAACATCTATTTAATTAAAGAAATGCAAATTTAAATTAAGGTAACGATTTACATTTCAAGTGTATCTTAGAAAATAACTTTATTAGTAATATTAACTTTAGTTTAATGATTATTGTGTTTGAATATTTTTATAATGATATATCTATAATACTTAAATCATAAAGAAACATGAACCGGACATACAAATTCCATGTTATTGTTATCTGCAAAACTATTCGTGGCTACTTAATTCTATGTATTAACGCTTATAATCCATCGCTAGATACCAATGTTCATTAGAAGTATTATTTTCCATTTTTGGCTAAATCGATTAATGTATGCATTCGAAATCGCCGTAACGGATATACCTGGATGAATACTAATTTAAAAAATATATTTTTAACTTAAGAATCCATGAAAAAAGGGGTCTAAGACAGACAGCAGTTTAAAACAGTGTCACATAAAATATATTTGACCTTATTATGCGGTTAGAAGCTTAAAACTGTTGTATTTATTTTCTCTATAATAATCGGAACCGGATATATAATAATCCAGACAATCAATATACATTCATAATAATGAAGGATCTGTCTACTTTATTCGTATCTCTCAATAGTAACAGATTATTATGTAACAGAAAAGTAAGAGTTATGCATTAATACGCAGTAGAACCAACACAACTAGGAAGAAAAAATGAATAATCCATTACACCTGCTTTATATACTCTAATTATATTATAAATTATTGTTTAAATATATGAATGGCGTATTTTTATCTAATTTGTTACTATAGGTACCTACAACCTTCTGATAATGACCACTTGCTTATTGGCTTATCTGACCTAAAGCCGCGAAATACGCACAAGAAAAAAAAACCACCACATACCATCATATTTGAAACATTGTTAGTATATTTCATATGAACATTGTAGATGAAAAAAAAAGTACTAGCAAGAGGTGAAGATAGTACAGGTGAACGACGAGCTATGAATATTCTATTGGGAAGGCCACGCATGATAATGGAGGGTAAAGCCTGGTGCAGAGTATCATAAAAAGGAACAGAGTTTAGTTTGTACTGTATATATATTGAAGTAAGTATACACTTGAATGAGCCTTTTAAAACCGTTACTTTAATACAGTGATACATTAGCTGTGTAATATGTACATCAATATTGGAGGCAAAGGCATCAATATAGGCGGAATGGTCATAACTACGTAAATACAAGTAAAAATAACTTCTTTTGATCTTAGCAATCGTTAATAAGAATGTAGAAGTTATAGTCAACAAGAGATATATTTTATATGTGTTTTATAGTACCTACGATCGTCATAAACAATATTGCCATTACAAAACTTGAGCTATGACATAATTGTTTCCAATCATACAACCTACCTGAATTCTCATATAAATCTTCTACAAAGGGGATATAAATGAAAATAAAAGTGAGGTAAAATTCTGAATTCTCTTAAATTTTCACCAAGTAGCATTATAAAGGAGATACGTCGAGAATTTACGAGACCTTTTAAGCCCGGACTCGACCACGCCTACGCTTCTGTGAAACTTTGCTTCCAACACCCCGTCGACTAACACCCACGCCTCGCTTCGGCTACCTACACAGCTCGAAATACACCCTCGCACTTATCATTAATTCGAAGCAAGGTGCAGAGCCTTTTCAATAGACACGAGTGGACTAATACAAATTGTTATAGGTAATAAAGAATTTATAAAGAAATCAACAGATTATTATATTATTACAAGCAACCATTTTAGGCTATTGAAAATAAAAAGAACAAATATTTTGTAGTCAAAATACCAAATCTATTTTCTAATAAAAAAGGATACCAACGAAAAATTTAGCATGAAACATAATCAATACTATACAAGTTGAAGTATCAATCAAAACATAAAGAAAAGGTTTAATTAATAACTATTTTGATATGAAAATATTTATTTACATTTTTCAATCATTTTAATAAATAAAAAGATAATATAATGAATTTTCATTTTTGTTTTCCAGTGGTGCAACTTAATCATGTTAAACTTTCGTAATCCAATATGTACACATCTTACAATTTTACTAAACACGAGAATAGGAATACATTTAACGTCAATAACAATGGGTAAATAACGTGTTAGTTATCGAAACCGTAGCAGTTGCTACGAAGCTACGAAGCACTTTTTGGTTACATTGCATGTTCGAGCACATTTTGTCGTACATTGAACATATTTTAATATACTATTACTATAGTCCGAGAGTCTGTCTTATCGCATACTACTTGGCAATGTCGATTAGTCATATTATATTATGACTAAGCCGCCTATCACAACATTCGAGAAATTACTATTTTGCAATAAAAATGTGGCCCTACTTGCGATAAATTTCATTTGTACGCGTTTCGCTTACCGAACCTTATCAGTGTTATCAATACAAATTGTTCGAATTATTTTGAATTAGGCAAGTACGTAAAATAAGTAAGCAAAATAATTTTTGCCTTCGCCAAAATTGACTTTTTGATTTCATAGTACAAGAATATTTCATAATAACTACGCCTTTTAAATACGACACTTCACTAACTCCTCTATTCTTGCAATTTACCGATATTTAATAAATATTATTTTAAGATATATTCAGAGTAACTCTGACTATTAATCATAGTTTTCACATTATTGATTTGCGTAACAATGCCTTGGGGATAGTTACAGCTCATTTTTCTCCGAAGAAAAGAGTCAATAGCGACCTTGGATTCGTCGGATTTCGTTGTTACTAAATGGCGTTATAAGGGATATATACAAGGTAATCCGGTCCAATGTCAAGTGTAGCCGGGGTTGGGAGGCAGGGTCGGCCTTGGTGCAGTACGTGGGCGCTACGCACAGTGACGTCACTTCGCTTGGGCGCTCAATGACTGCCGCAAGTCAGCCAGATCGTCCTTTGAGACGAACCGTCGCCACGCGCTCACAGCGTGGGAAAATAGACTACCATACCGCCAAAGAATAGGCATATAGTCTATTACACGATCAGTTATGTAAGAATTTATACATAAATACTGAACCAGCACATGTAATTAAATCTGTACATAAAATATTTTCTGAAAATGTAATTGTTACGTGTGTTGCACGTAATGCACAATAGTATACATAATTTATGCCCTTTTCACATGGTTTTTGCGTCACAGAAATGATAAAGGACCGATTGTAATGAAAATGACTGAACAATCATCATTTGGATTGTCATAAAAATATTCTTATATCGTTAAATCCGTCCCAATATCTTTTGCAAAAAAATCGTGTTAATTCTATTAACAAACAATCTTTACTTACAATTTGTACCTATATTTTTATAATAAAAATTTAGGTACAAATTGTAAGTATTAGGTATACCTCTTAAATATATGTATATTCAGATTTGAAAACATTAGGTTCCTTGGATCACTAAATGAAATATATTTTAAATGTCGGTAAATCATCTAATTGCTTGATCTGGGAAAAACTATTTGTCGTAAGTTGGTCAGATAAAGTAAACCCAGGTAAGTTGAAAATTTTATAAACTAACATAACTTATTTGAAAATTCACGCACTTGTAGGAATAATGCTTATTAATATGATTTTTCCGCTAACTGACTGTGTAATCTTGCCAACCAAGTAATAATTTCGTTTCGTGACTATTTATTTAGCAGCTAAATAATACATCAAGCCTACAGAATATTTATTTATAGCCGATAATAACATTGTATGTTGTCCAAATAATTTAAAAGTAGTTATTATAATTTAACAAATTCAACAATGACGAATCATATAATTATTTACCATTTGAAGTATTGATACCGTAATCGTAATATATGTTCAGTACTTTTATGAAACTCAAGCAGCGAACGAGTAGTTGGTCAACTCTATGGTAAATGACCTAGTGTTGCCCGTCGACATCGAACTAAAGTCGATCACTGAAGCGTTACTCTTACTGAGGACTAACATGATCTACGAGTTTAAACTAATATCATGGCGGAATTTACATATTATGTTATTTATATAACGGGTACTCACGACTAACGCTTTTTAATGGTCGATATTTCGAAACTGTTTCGTCGTGACCACGAGCCGTAAAACTAGTTCGAAATACAGGCAATAAGAAGCATTAATCGTGACTAACCGTTAGTTAGTTAGTTAGTTGACTAACCGTTATGTTATAACATAATGAGTAAGATGATCGTCTCAGATGTAACTAAGACGATAATTAGTCGGCCTTTGAAATGCAAGAATTGCCCAACATTTCGAAGGCCCATTGATTCTACCACCTTCGAAACATTGTGAAAATAGTACTAAATAAATATCTTTACCACAAATAGTATTTGTTTTGGTTAGAATACATTAAAATTCCAGCGCATTTTAAATTATTAATATTAAATTAGCAAATTTAAATACATTGCGTGTGTAACTTGTCTATGGTATAAACATGTACATCGTAATACAAACAAGTTATGAGATATATCTCAAATTTTCCATTCAAGTTTCCAAGAATGACATTCAATACATCTTATGGATCTCGTACATAAAATCAATACCGACCCTAGCGGCGTCGCAGCGCCAGTCTAGCGAACAACTAACAAAGTTAGAGGTATCTTAAATTACACAGCGTAAATGAGATTCCTAGAAGCGGGTAGAGTTCCGTTATATCTCTATTTAGCTATTCTATTTTAATCTATGATCAGCTTACGTACCTAAAGATAAACGTAAATGTACACCATGATATAACTGACAACGTTAACGCTTCGCAAGGAAACGTAATTCTATAATCCACTCGATATCACCCACGGCTTCGACCACGTGGAGTTATATGTACTCATACTGTACGAAGATAGAAATAAACATGGTTATACGATTGCAATAAAAACATTATTACAGTCTGTTTTGTTACAAAAGAAAAACTCGTTATTTTAAGTCAAAGAAAAGGCAGGAAAATGAAGACAATGGAAGCAGTTCATAACACACCTCGTTGACCACAATGAGTTTAAAAAAAACATTAAAATGTATTACATTTTAATGTTTAAAAAAATCTCTGATTAATTCTATCATGATCTAAAGATATTTTTTATCCCTGTTGAGTTTCTACATATCTGGCGCAGTTAAGTTTCTCTAAATAAAAATGCTACTTGTCCCTGCTAATGTTTTAAAATTATATTAATAAATTTAAACTGAAATTTGGAATTTATATATACAACCGAAATATTAATTATCGCCACTTCGACTTCAATTAAACAAACTCTGTTATATACCGTTTACAAAGCAAAGTTTCTTTACTTTTTTTAAGTATCTTACTACTAATTTATATTGATATTCGAAAGCGTCTAAGCCTAAGTTTTCACAGTTCTTACGTTCAAATTACGCTCAAAATTGTATAAAGTTAATGATTAAATAGTAGAGTTTGTATGAAAATCCCGCCCAGTTTTTATAGAAGAATTTATAACTAGGGTATTCTAAAGAAACAAAGTATTCCCCGTATCGAATGCTCAAATACTTAGGTTGTGGTATACCCAACTTCGGAATATCACGTTCCACAATTTAAACATACAGAGGGCAAAATGACGAGCCGACGACACGAAGCATATTACATATTTGACAGATGGTAGAGCTTTAGTTCAATCGGGATGGTATCACCAACATATCTGTCATAAAGTAATTCATGTGTTTCGGTTGGAAAAGTAGGCGAGGTCACAAACTCTGTCCTCAGGAGTATCAACGCATAACCTCAGACCCTCCGTGAGCTTCAACGATCGTGTATTCAGGTGTCTTGTATGCTCGCAAAGCTGCAGCAATTCAACGACTCTCCATTTTAAACAAATTCAAAGACAAATGATTATTCGACAATTTACGAGGTTCATCAGAGTTTATCTTTCAACGGACATTTTTTCTTATTTCGTATAGCATATAATGTTTTCGCAGATAGTTTTATATGTTTAATGTTTATGTGCTAAAAAAAAGTGTTAATCGTAACATGTGTTTTTACATTAACCTTTTTCGCACTGAATGGAAAATATTATTCTTCCAGTATATAAATATTCAAAGCATTCAGACGCCGCTGAATGTTATTGAAATTCTGCCTTATTGCTCGAAAACCCTGCGATAATTATAACATCGTGATCCAGATCGCATCGTTATGATTTTATTATACTCATAACACTAAACATGATAATATTATTGTATTCTTATACCATATTATGAGCATAACACATTGATCCTATAGTGAGAACATTTAGCGACGTCAAAATAACTCCGCATAATACTTTTAGTTACATAATATGTATATTTAATAGATGGTAAACCTGTACTTTGCCCAGGGTGGTACCATCGCCGCTTTTATGATCCGCCATGAAAATTAACAGTTATGTAATTAAACAGTATACACATATACCGTGGCATGTTTCGAAAAAGATTCTCCTTGGAATAAAAAGTATTATGTGTATTTATTGTTGAAATAGAAGTTTGTTATTACACATTGTTGACTCATCCTTTGAGTTAGTTACACGAAAAGACTTGTGTATTATATAAGCAAAGCCGTACATTTCCAATTCACTATAAAACAATTGATTTCATATATCCAATATAAATATGTAAATTCGAATACGAGCCTGTATTCTGTTGTGTTAATCAATATAATCTTTTCTCATGCCATCGAACTTTGACTTTCTTTTGGCATATATCGACGAATCGCCGGTCGAGCGTAGCTGGCACTTTTCCAATGAAATGTAATAAATAGCGACTAACGGCGCCAGGTCGCGTATAACATAAGCGATCATGACGGAAATAGTGCAGTTTTGCGTAAAATACATCGTGAATGATGAATAAAAACCCCACACACACACACGTTCAATAGGCGAGTCAAGGGTGACACATTCCATGACAATTTCAGAGACTGATATATTTTAAAAAGTGTCTTTGAAAAATTTATATTTCTGTTGGCATTCAGGACATTTAATGCAAACCACGTAGACTTGTAAATAATAATAATATATTGCGTATAATTTTTTTACTATGTCATGTGTTTTTCCCTCACTCGTTTATTGAATAGCAATGGCGCAGTATTTGATAGACACCTGTTCCTACAGGACCTTCGTAACTTCGAAGAAATCAAGTATAAATGATGTATCAAACTGTTTAATGAAACTTGGTTGGTACCTATTATGCATAGTACCGTCACTCCAATTATTGTCCTATAGCAACAATATAGCGCTATCATATTCTGGTTTGTGTGTGATTATGCAAATTCATTTGCTTGAGGCGTCGATGATAGTTCCCCAGGTTAATCAACGCATGTGTGATCGACTCCACGTAGGGCAGGAGTTCTGTTCTATATAAGTGTTGATAATAGATGTTTATGGACGACAGTCACCGCTCGATATAAGATGAGCAGATTTGTTTATATTGATAAATAACAAACGTAACTTACACGTCGCCTGATCTTAATAAGCTCACGGAGCAATTCATGAACACCCATATCCAAGTTTGAACTCCTCTTTGAGCTCTGAACTCTAGCACGTTTGCGCTAAATTAAAAAAAATACAGATACCTTAATAACACCAAACTTGTGTCTTCTATTAGCAGTGTAATTGCATTAATATATAATAGTACATATGTGCGAAGAAAGGCTATAAAATTGTTTATAGAACGCTAGCAGAAAGTATCCGATAACGTACCGTGAAGTCATGAAGGTATAATCAAATTTGCACGATAGCTGTGTTCACGATACCAGGCGGCCCCAACCGGAGTTGCGGATCACAAGTCGCACGTACGTATTATTGCAAGCTCAAATAATATAGCCATTTTTGTCTTCAAGAGGACAAGGTATCTATGATCGAGATGGGGCTCCTTTTTTATTACACCACCTTATTAGGTCCCATGAGTATTCATGCATCCACGATCGACTTCAGATGAGATATATAAGTCATAGTCCAGAAGCTCGTAGGCAGTGATGATTACTTACATTAGGTGAACTGCATGCTCATTCAGTAATCATAAAATAATAATAAAAGCGTGGGATACACGATGACACGTGCAAGCAGTTTAGTGAAACGGATCACGTAGAAACTCTGATTACGCACACTGTATTTGCTTATAAATACTTCGGACAAATCGAATTTGAAAACACTTATTATATGAAATCAAATGCAGCGATAGTCCAGTGATGAATTCCAGCCTCTCCCACGGCGTCCGATTCGCAGAACTTTGATTTCTGCACCTCTGTCTTGAATTCTGTTGTGCTTATTGTTAGTAAATAAAATACCTCTTCCTTTAACTGCGAAGGGACCCATCATGTAGAAATCTGCATTTCTGATAATTCTCAAAGAGTTCTCAGATTTTTTATGTAGAAAAATAGCAAACGAGCATGCAAATCACCTATTATTCGCCAGTATTCGCAGCCTATACACATCTGAGCTCGAACGTAGATATGCTACTGCTCCTGAGGACTAAGATGGTCGTCTCACTTCAAAGTTTAGCCGGCAACTGCACCTCTCCAATCGAAACACAATTATTGTTTTACGGCGGATTATGAGGGCAGCGGTGATACCTCTCCCATAGAACTATAGTTTTTGTGAAACGTTTTGTGAAATATAGCGCGAATGATGATCTAAAGTTGTTTTTCTACAAAGTGCGACGTAAAGTTACTTTGGCACAAGTTTAACACAACACCGATGAAGAAATCTAACACTTATAATGATCAGATCAAATCATTAATATAACTTTGATTGACTGGCGAAATTGTCGCCAAGTAATTAATAACGCCAATATATTTAGACTTTGATTAATATCAAACAATGAATTGAAGAAAGCTTTATAGCAAAGCTTCAATTGCTTCTAAAATTATTGACTACTCCCACGGGTATGTCTGTAGTGAAAATTTTCCAAAACATTTTCTTCTTGCTCTTTTAATAGATTCTATCAACACCAAAAATTCAACTGTTTCTTGTTCGATCAATATGGAATCTTACTAAGAATTTGTACTTATTTTTAGATAAAATATTGAAATAAACAAAAAAGCCGACTATACAAACACTGTATTGTTTTGTAGTATGCATCAAAACAGTATCATAAAGGTGTTTTAACACGTAATATATTTTTTACAGATGGATTCGTCGGACCTATAATTTTATTGGCGGATCTTATATTATATTAATATAATAAAATTAAAATGAATGTAAAAACACACTAACACTTCTTACGCTAAAATTCATCTGGTCATTTAGAATGAAGGTCGTGCAAAACAAGAAAAAGAATATTCTGTTAAGAACATTACACTATTGCCAGCAATTAAATAACGCAAAAACTAAACATCTTTACTCCTAAATCTAAATATTATTTTGGATTTACCGACTCAAAATTTTTAGTGAAGTGAAACATCAATTCTTCTAACAACATACGTTTCCAAAAAATCGTACGTTTAGTTGTATCTGCATATTCAAATAGGAAATAGTTTTAGCTGAATAAACTAAATGTGTAACAATGTATGTATGGACAACACGTTGCCACACAAAATTAAACGGAAGCAAACAAACATTGACTCGACCAAAATGGGACAAGTTGCGCATGCACGCAAAACGACGTCTAAAACTGCTAACATTGAACTGAAAACATAGATAATGGTCTATTTATTCCATACACAATAACGTTTACCAACTGTTACATTTTCCATATTATCATAGGAAATACACATGGGAAATGTACACACTACAGGTTCTCGGTCTGAAATTGCGTTATACACATTATCTCCAATTTGTTTGCGCCGAACACAGATAATCACAAGAAAATAGAACATTGCGCTAAAAATATCGAAAGCCATTGTAAAAATAACAGGCATCAGTAAATACAAAGTGTACTAATGAACTTTACGTAAGAACGTTGAGATTATGCAAGAGATGCTGAGATGCGTAAAAATTAAAACTGACGAAACGATCAGCTTCGTACGACGCTAGTCACGTCAATTCACTATAAAGTCTATATCTAATGAATTTACATAATAAGACGACCAAGTCGTTGCACCACATGCCACAGCCCACGTCATTCGGCAATTCAGCACGTACAGTTTAATAGAACAACGTAATTCTAGAATTAGTTAATGTATACGCAAACACTTTCTATTTTGAAACTATTTTGTATTTTTACGGGCGTTTTATAGACATCGTGTGTGAGCACTAAAACACAGCATTGTCTAATTCTAAAACATATTGACAAGAAATACACCTGCAAAAGATATAATTTATAACATAGCATATAAAAATAGAACACAACTTCACTGAGTTGCTTACCGGATCTTTTCAGTTAAACTTGCACATTTTGCTCCGGTGATATATTAAGAAAATATTGTAATTAATAACTCGTACAACTCTGCAAATCTCTACGAAGTAAACGTATTACAAACACAAAATCAAACTAACCCCTACTGGCCAAATAGAGCTAAATTTGAAAGATAGTGAAATATTAATTTTATGATTACTTTAAAATTCAGATTTTATAAACAGAGTTCGATATTATTCATATACATTTATCATGAAATAAATCCACAATAAACTGAAGTAATGCGATAGCTTTTGTTATGTTACGTTGTTTTAAAACACTATACTGAAAGAACATTTTCGATGGGTTTAAAATTATTATGGGACCTATTAAAATTTTATAAACAATACGATAGAAAACATCGATCTACATGCCCCGATTCACCACAAAGCCGATAAGACCTGATTTTCGCTTGAATAAACTAGCAAGGTCTGATGACAATTGCCCATCAGATAACTAAATTTCGCGTATTCGAATCTTCGCAACGCTAAATTTTAAATGACAAATAAATGTTCACACAAAGGCGCCGAGGCAAAGTAACAATGTTATTTTTGATGGAATGATTAATCTGATGGATATTTATAAATATTTGTTCACACTAAATTATCAACACAACGGTAACAAATAGCTGAAGTTATTTCTTGTTATTGTATTTTATATTTGTGACGTGTAAAGCTGTACATAACGGTAGAAGTGATACGGATCCGAACCCTCCATACAACTACATAAAAGCACAGCACGTCATACAGAATAAAAATTCCAAAATATTTACATTTTGTATCCGTAACTTATATATTTCCATATTTGCGTCATTTGTAATTGATTTAGACTTTTAAAATTCAGCTTTTTTTTGCATGCAGTCCGGGTTAAAAGTAATAGTAAATCTTTGTACATTTTTGGAGGACACTTTCCTTTACAGAGCCGTATTTAAGTCCATGGCGTAATACGTATAGTATACGCCTTTATTTCATCATTCACTCATTCGCATCATCCATCTTAATTTACACCTAGTATTTCAGTTCAACTCTATCGTTTAGTTTAAGCATCCGGTCCACCTGATACTGCTTAAGGTAAATATTACTTGTACCTACCTCCAAATATGCAGTCACTAGTTTCAAATCCCTTTTTTTTCGTTAAAGTCTATATATATGTTTATTTAGTACAAAGATAAATGATTAGTGTTCGTAAAAAGACAAGCACTACAATTTACAGATCGATTTATTTCATACTACTGATTATCGATGTTTCCTGCGCGTAGTGTATTATACTGTTCGACATACTTCACTGACCTCAAACTATGAAATCTCAATCGCACCTCATTTCGTCACGGCATTGATTAACAATTTAGCATTGATGCCGGCAGCCAGTTTGTCGTCTGTGCACCGGTAGTTGTGCTCAATTGAGTGGCACGCTGAAAAAGCTGTTACGTAACCTTGCCTATCAGATATCGTCATCTTACTATGTCATGCTTCATAATATTTATCTCCTAAAACGATTGCGTAAATCCTTTTTTATAATATAACCATTATGTATAACAGCGATTCGTAAGTGCTTTGTTCTAGCAACGTGTTATACACTTGAAGCGAATACAAGGTTGGGTCACGGCGATAATTTAATCAGTCTTTATGTAGTAAAAACTTGTAAGGCGTGTTCGAATCGATTTTTTATCGGACTTCCCAAAAAAAGGGGTTCTAAATCAACAATATTCGCAAAAAAACATATTCAGAAAAATGAGCTGTATAAGTAGGACCATGAAACATAAGGATGGCGCATATTAAAATCATCCGCTAGTCGGGTATTACCGCATCCGTCAGCTTTTCTTTGTTCATATAGTTTCTAACGAATTTATGGTTAATTAGGTAATCTACATTACATTCCTCTAGACTACTACAAATTCTAATTACTTTATATAACTATTTCTGAGTATTACGTAAGTTAAATTATTGGATTAATTTCCTCTTAATAACCTTTTTATACATTACCATTATATCAAGCAGGTAATTATTACATTACCTACACAGGCTGGACAGTATAAAGTATAAGTGTCGAGATTATTTACTTTATCTGCTGCATATATATTTATAACATTCTATAGTAGTTATTATTTAACATAGCAATGTATAATTCAAAAGCAAGAACACTTGTGTAATCACAATATATACACAGTTTTATTATTATGGCGAATATCAACACAATTCAATATGTGTATGGCTTGTTTTGTTTCAGCTTTTGCGTTAAAATCGCAAATAGCGTATCCATATATGACATAGCACTATTGACTATGCAAAGACAGTTTAATGATTTTTGACGTCATTAGACACGTATTTCTATTCAAATAATAACAACAACATAATATAATACCTTATAATTGCTTGTAGACGTAGATTACATACTAAAATAGTTCGAAATATTTGTACCTCCCTAACAAAATTACCAAAAATGTAGTTTTAAAATGTTTATCTCCTTCTGTTAAAAAAAAAGAACAGAAAAATACTTAATAGAAATAACGCAAGTTATTTACATTCAGTAATCATTGACATGGCTTCAAATTATATTCACTCAATACTGGGTTCGAAGACGCTGGAAAAACACTGACCTGTCCTAATACCTTCTAATTGTTCCACTGTGTTTTGGAGTAGGTACTACGACACACATAACAATAGATTGCCTCTTTACATTGGGTATTGCCACGGTTACAAGTAAATGTCATGGATACAATTCTATGATTCAATTTGAATAGACATAAAAGGAAATATACTAAAAATACGAACCGAGACAAGTTTTACAACAGGAAAACCTTAATACAATATGCTTCAGGAAACTATCAGAGAAAACGACTGGTCTAGAATAAAATGAACCAATAAATTAGTTTCCTTCTTTTAAATAAAAAACGTCAAATCATCGTGATTGTTGAGCATTATCAAATGAATACATCATGTTCACCAATATGTGTTGATATAAAAAAACTCAAATCCATCATGATTGATGAGTATCATCAAATGAAAGCGTAATGTTCGTCAATATGTATCACTCGTTGAGTTCAAGTTCAGATACGGGTTATGACAGATATATGAAGCTTTTTTTCCTCATATACGTTATAATTTTTTTTATGATAGAAGAATTGCAAACGAGCGTACAAGTAACTAATTGTTAAGAAGCCGCTGCTGCCAATCGCCCATACCCAACCTTAAACAAGATTGAAGTTCTTCGTACGTAGAAGCGTTGCTCATGTTGTCAAAGAAGGTCACTTCACTTCACTTGTAAGTCTAACCAGCAACAACGAAGTGCACCCCCATGATTTCATCCGCATTTAAATACCATTGCTTTGGTACTAAGGATCGTAACATAATGCTGCATGGCCTAAAACTTTCAAGAGGGCAAACCTTTATGATACATTTATCACTACACTCGACACACTGCTTTTGAGATAAGTGTCTAAAAACATCATCAAGAATGAATCCGTGATATTCGGAAACAACATGAGTATTAATGACTCAATTAATGTATTTTACGTAACATCATCTTGTTAGCAAGCGTGCCAAATAACTGAGTGCATACCGCTAGCTAAAGTCAAAGCAAAATGTATATATCAACACGATTATAGCAATTTTGGTAAGAATGGGAATATCGGACATCTTGTTTTCGTCAAATCTAGAGCAGTGAAGTTTACCAATACATTGCTTGGAACCCACATCGATAATAACAAAAATATAACAGCGTTACTCCGCCTCCGTGAGGCAGAAATTGGTGTGCCGACTATGTTAAACGAAATTCTACCAACTTCCTCCACGTTAAACACAAAAAATCTACAAGACAAGATCGGTCCTTTCAGTAACATCACGAGTCTCTGTTTATCTTTCACATAAAATATCTTCAATTTCGATCTAGTATTATACCAACATGTTATGATGTTCTTCAAACCAAACAAAACCCACGTACTCATGTCTGTCTTTTGCAATCAAATGCTTTTAATAAAATTAAAACTGATTCAATGGAACTTCTAGTATACACCAGTTGTATCTACTTACAATATTTATAAACGGTCATGCTACTACGCAGTCTGATACGCTATAACTCTGTTACGAACCAAATGAATCACAAGTAGTTTTCCTTATTAGCATACAAAACAAACGTCGAAACTATAAATTTCTTTATGAATAAAGATGCAACAGATGCGACCTTCGTAACGGTAATGACAAGCGGAATAACTGACCAAATTTACGATTAGCTACCTCAGTACTAAAACTTGATTGATAGCAACAAGTTTATTCTTCCGATACGTTAAGATTGATGAACGAAAATAAATACATACAGAATACAAGAACTTACAATTATTTAAGACTGACGCCCCTTTCACAGTCGCCTCGGATTTACTCCTATCGGCCTCAGCAACTGACCGTATCTCGTTTGATATAATTGAATCGAAAGTCATGATAACCTTTTAAATGTCACTTTGAGTTATAAAACAAATTCAGAGAATTAACTCTTTTTGTAAATATTGATTGTTACAAGAAAATGTGTTCAATGTTTAATAAACAATAACAGTAAAACAATGATGCAGAAGTAAGGTGATGCAATATTAAGGAATACACCAAACCAAAATCACATTTACATTACATTTACATTTACATTCACATTACAGTAGTAATCTTTACCTAGTTAATATCTTTTAGGCAATGTATACCAAAATCATCGATTTAAAACAAATTCACTAAAACACAGTCATACTTCGTAATGAAATACATGACAAAAACATTCTTTTAAATTCCGCGAATGAGCTTTAACAATTGCGAGTACAATTGAGCCGACAGAGTTTAGATGAAGATTAACAATGATCAAAAATGACGTAGTAAGATAAATTGCAAACATTTCCGCGAAAACACTTTTCCTCCCTGTAATGAGATCATAAGGAAATGCCTGCCAAATAAAAAGCAACAGTGATTAACACTGGACAAAGCCATTGGGTTTTATTTGTTAAAATGATTAGGAACAAAGCGTACTTTTTCTTACAAAATACCGCATACAAATTTACCGTAGCTAAAATAGAGATAAATCAAATTCTTATTATGATGTTAGTGCTCACCTTAACCTAGAAATTGTAGAAATAAATTAAAATGATCGCGATTCTAGGGGTCCCCACGCGAAGTGGATAATTCCGTGAATCACGCGTAATTATTCTCCACGGCCATAACGAGAACAGTGCTCCAGGAATGCACGAACTTTGGCAACACGCCACCTGTGTAGGATCGCGGGAAATGACATTTTGTTTGCACTTTGTCAAATCTTTCATTAACCACCGAGTAAAATTGAACTCAAAAAACTTGTTTACCACGTAACGTTAACTTTTGTGTTAAAGATTTTTTTTATTATGAAAAAGTAAGAAACGGGCATGCAGGCCACCTGATGTTAAGTGGTCGCTGCCGCCCATGGACAGCCACGCCCAACCTCAAATAGAACAGAAGTTCTATTTAAGGATGGACGCGGATGTGTTCCTACTCTTGAGGACTAAGATGGTCGCCTCC
>DWON01004171.1:0-16691 GCA_018251015.1 Phocides pigmalion okeechobee | reverse complement strand
ATAGGACTTCGTTGGCTTAAAAACTAACTGTGCCGACTTAAAAACTTTATGTGAGAGCAAAAAACCTGATTTAATTAATAAACAAATTAACTAAACAAATATAGTATGAAATAGTGTTTTTCTTGCATATTTCTCCGAAGGGTGTTGTTTTCTTTCTAAAATATAATATATTTATAAAGTTTTTTATTATCAAAATATGTATTGCGACTTTTAGTAGTAGGTAAAATAAACTCCCCGCAATAACGAATGACATTTAACCTCAGGTACATTTCTCATTCAATGTATCAATGTTCATTTAAACTTTAATTAATGTAGTTCCAATGTGGTTCCGAATCTATTACCGCCGTATTAGGAATGCTACAAAAATACAAGTACCGTACAAGTTCACTTAACCGAAGAAAAACTTGAAGTTCAGGTAGTAGAAGTTACCAAACGGGGTAATTAAATCGATTTGAAATATTTTCACGTTCAGATTCAATATCAAATACCGTATCGATATTGTGTATAAGCAATATATGATAATGTAAGCCTATAATAGCCTAGTGTTAAGATTCTGATCTCTTACACGGGAAGTCTGGGATTGAAATCCTTGGCTTTTTTTCTCCCGGTCTACCATAGCTAACAGGGTGATTTTGCATTGTACCCTTCACGTTCATTAAGTGTATGTAAATATTACAATGACATAAAATATTTGAATTTGACTTGGCACGGGGATCAGATATTTGCAAGTTATATTATGTTAGTGCGAAAAAATGATTATCAGTTGCTTTAACGTCGAAGCTAAAGATTGTAAGGTAACTCTGAAGGATTTTTCTGTAAATCTCTTAAAACTCTACTAATCTGCAATCGGTCAGCGTGATGAATTGTGGACTAACTTTTCTTATTCTAAGAGTCCCGTTTAATGTAATTACGGTTAATCTGTAATCATGTTAACGACAATTGCATTCAGTAATTTAATGAACTCCTTCAGACTAAATTAATTGGAAAGCAATAAACTTTGTCGGAGCTTAAAAATAATGTTTATAATTGCCATATTGTACAGTTTTATTTTCATTGTTTTGTATTTTTATTAATTATTTACAGTTCTATAAATACACGAATGGTTGGGAGTAAATGAACGAAGGACGAGATTATGCATACAGTTACTAATGTCCCGAAGAGGCAGTGAATCGATAGCAAAAAACGTGGCTACATGTGTTTATCGCCGCAGCTCACGAACAACCACATATAATCGCAACCTGAACTGAAGTAAATCCGTGGAGCTTTATGATTTATGCACATACATAGTACATACAGTCATACATATGTATATATTACTTTTGGGATTGCCGCCAAATCTTATTCATTCTTCTTATTTCATTTGATATCTAAAGTCTTATTTATTAAATTAGTTAAAATGATTGGCTTTGAAAACTTTGGTCCATGGGGTCTAGTTCTAATAAACATTTTCAAACAATTAATCTCACGTTTGATCGATTCTTCTAGTGAAAAGAGGGGTGGTTTATATCTTGTGTAGAGATTGCGCAATGGTTATTCGGACGGGAACGACCAGCTTTGTGGGCTCTATACCGTGTAGGCAAGGACTCCTTATTGATTGTTTAGGTTAACGTTTTGTTTAAACACCACAAAAGTAAGATTTTATTGTAAGTAGAACTTCACTATTACATCAATTAACCATAATGAAAGTAATAAAGATAAAAATTACGTAATGGAATGATTGTTTAAAAAGACCTAATAAAATACAATTAAATATATCTGATCTAGTTTCATATTAATTTTAAGTACTTATTTAATTGGAACAACAAAAAGTATCGCGAAGTCACGTGGAGATGACCTCACGAGCCGGACACCGGTCGACCTTTGCTTAAACATCCTGATTGCCTCTCACGTGAAAAGAAGCGTCACAAGTGCAGCAAAAAACCTTAAAAACCATAATTAGGCCCGACCCCATCATATGAATTGTTTGTATAAATAAAATAGCTGTTAAATTATACACAAATAAAAAATCTTATCTGTCATTTTAAACTGAATTTTTTAAAAGTCAATACCTAATGGAAAAAGCTGCTGCACTCGGGATTACAATTTTATCTTTTAATTTAAAGAAAATATCGCTATGCAACGCCATCTCTTGAATTTGTCCACAAATTATAACATCGTATCCTAATTCCGTTTCGACCTTTACTCAAAAACGGCATAACTATGACAATTTATTCACTGAAAATATGAAGTAAAATTCCACTGAATATTTACAAAATTCTTGGTATCGTATCGTAACGTAGTATCAAATATCGTGATCTGTAACCTGTTGGTATGATAGTCACAAATTAATGCAAGAAAAAAGATAGGTATTTGTATGTATACATTTATATTTCCGCGCGTCTCGTGTTTGTCTTATAAATATAAATGAATGTACCTATTATATGTACCATCTTACTAATAAAACAAGTTAAACCACAATTTGGCTAAACAACGTTCTGTTTACTTTCTGATATTTGTCTTTAATGCACTCTGAAAAGATAAAAACATTGTTTAACTAATCAATTGTTTATTAGTACGTATAGCGTATGCATGAGATATACAAATATTAATTACTTCATGTAATTGCAATTCATTGACGTCTACAACAATTGCAAAATTGAATCAGATTAAATACGTAATTGAGGGCGACAATGCCCTTGAAAACAAATATAGTTAATAATATGCATATTTCCATTCCCGAACTTTTGATTTAATTTGAAAATGAAATTGTATATGATATAATGGCAAATGGCTGAAAAAAACGTTTCCTAAATAAAAAAAATGAGGCCAAAGTAACTATATTTCATTACAATAATAAAAAAAACTTAATATAAACACTTAATATTTATTAATAACGAAACGAAGTAACAGAAACAGGAATGAAGTTTCGAGTTACTATCGGACTTAATTGTAAAAATTAAGAGCCGTTCGATTGCTAATCATGATTGTCATTTTTGCAACGAGGTTTTATTGTTGTGTCTACGGATGTATGACAAAGTTTCTTGACATTTGTAATTGAATAATTTATTTGCTTGAACAATATAAATTTGATATTTGGTAGAGAATATGTCAGCCGCTGTAATAAAAACGCTATAGGACGCATCACCTTTTTGAGTTTGGATTATGGTTTTCTATGGACTGTACCGTCAGCTTTATATTGCGTGCATTCTCGTTTGCAATTCGGCTAACACAAAAATGTAAGTATATATTTTTTATTTATGAGAACAGTAGCAAACGATCGTGTAAACCAAAGGTGGGATAACTATAGTTCGACTGGGGAGGTACCACCGCCATCCTCATAAGCCGCCGTAAAGCATTACTTGTGATTCCGTTGGAGAGGTGCGGTTGTCACTTTGAAGCGAGGCAACATCTTAGTCCTCAGGAGTAGCAACGTATCTACGTCCGAGCTCAAATAAGATTTCAGCCGTGTTTGTAGTTGTACGAGGACGTCTATGGGCTGTGACTACTTAACATAAAGTGGTTTGCATGCTCGTTTGCTACTCTTCGCACATAAAAAAATGCCTGCTCCTTTACTTTAAACAAAGAACAGTAGCAAGCGATCAAATAGACATTCAAATAGATATTTAGTAGACTTTGCAGCCTACGGACACGTCAAAGTCAAACTGGACTGATGTCTTATATGAGTTCCCTTGAGAACTAAGATGGTCGCCTCTTTCCTAAGATTAGTCGGCAACCGCACCTTTCCAACCAATTCGTAAAAGTTGCTTATAGAGATTATAAGGACGGCGGTGGTACCATCCCGGTTGAACTATTGTTTTATAACTTTGTAAAGATATAAAATAAAAATGCAAAAACTAATTAAACAAATTAAAATGAAGTAATTAATGTATTCTACTAAAACATGGACCAGTCAGACAGTATTAATAAATATTATGTGTTTATAACCATTTGCAATTGAAGCAAAAACATTTCACACGATTAACATTTCCGCGAATACGTTTGTGATGTAAAGTTTAAGAGATTTATAGTTCCATGTGTTTTAATTACCCTTGTTTTTCTGTAATTACTATGCATATAAGTTTTTTTTTGTATTTATGCATGACGCAGCGGTCAAAATGTGCAGTGTTTTCATACAGATAGGTAGAATACCCATATAATTCCAACCATTGATCAGTTTGTATCTACTCACTATTACACACTATCCGCCGTAAAACAACATGTTCTTCATGTATTGTGCTTCGGTTGGGAAGGTTTGGTTGCCGGATACACTTTATTGGAGGTAACCATCGTAGTCCTCAAGAGTAGGAACGCATCCGCGTCCATCCTTAAATAGAACTTCTCTTCTATTTGAGATTGGACGTGGTTGTCCCATAGGCTGCAGCCCAGTGAGTACTTACCATCAAGTGGCCTGCATGCCCGTTTCTTATACTTTCATAATAAAAAAAAATATATATCTTCTTTTGAAACTTAATTTTCTTATTTCACCTTTGATATATCTGTATGTTTTAATATACACTAAACTAAACATACTTATTTAAGAGAGGCTCAATTCTTAATTTCGATTAAAGGTCTTTTCTATTAGTATTCTTATATAATTTTGTAATAGGTGCAAGTATTATTTGTTCCACGCTGGGTGTCAAATCAACACAAAAGAACGTTTCTATGAAGATAAGACGTCACTTTTCCCGGAAAGAAATGATTTTAGACGTATCATATATGCAAGTATACACATCAAAAAAGCATTTCTGGCATTTCTGTATGTACGGCATACATAGTCGGCAGAACTCTACGTTAAAGCGCCCTGGTAGGGCGCTGACGTTAGCTTCGGCAGATAATGTATATTTTTAATAGGTTTTGCCCGCTGTTTTGCCCACAAAAAGCTCACATATTTTAAGCAATTTTTTACCTTTTCTTATTTATATTCTATGAAAGAACCAAATATCAAAACCTCATTTGTATCCCTAATTTGAAAAGCAAACATTAACTCTTAGTTTATTACATCTTTTATTTCAAACTCTTTCAAATTTATTTTTGCATCGAGAGATAGTCTAGCTTTGCAACAAAAGTCTAATCTATTTTTAAACAAAATTTCGTCAAAATCAGTTCATCTGTTTTAACGTTATCGGAACATACAAAACATATGATAAAAGAAGTATAAGGAGACGTAAGCTAAAATGACAAAATTTGATATAATTCTCACGCTAAGGCTCCGAAACAGATTTTAATATAAATATGTAAGTTAACACTTTGCTGGATAGTATGGTTATACACTAATTTATGGAATTTTGTAATATGACATCCCGGCTGTAGCCGTAGGATTTTTAAATTCATAATTTTACTTACGGCAGTAGCAGAGGCGTCGCTATATAATTACCATATAATAAACTTTTACCGTCATATTACATTAAAAAATTAAGTCCTTACTTTCGTCCTGTATCAATTATTTTTGCGTATTTATCAGTCTGTAAGTGTTATATATTTATGTGTGAATATATTTATATTACAGCTACAACCGTAATGTCTTTACATTACGGTTGTAGCCGTTGACAATTCGTACAAAATCCGTTAAAAATATGAATAGTGCCGCGCAAAACGTGATCGTGTCTGGACGTGTTTGTAACTATTGTCTAGTATTTTACAATTGGCATTATACTATCCATTTCAGTACATGATTACGTTTTAATGTTTTGAATACTGATAACAAGTAAATAAATTCACGAAATAAAGAACTACTTGTTACTAATCATGTAAAAAAAGTGGTATTTTGTGACTTTATAATTACGCTATTTTTATTTTTGTAGATGAGTAGTTCGATGAATGACCGTAATGTTGAGCGCCTTCTTGAAGATGTTTTTACTTCTGAATCGTCGCAAAGTGAAGACCCATTCCATGACGGGGAAGATGAGTCGGATGAAGATTTTCAGCCAGATTTCGCTAATCAGTCCAGCTCGAGTGACGATGAAGTGTTTACAGGAGGGCGACGAAGTCATCCACAAATGACGACTTTCAGGTCATCCTCATCGTACTCTAGTTTGAGTGAGTTGGGTGATACAATTTCTAGTGTTCACCAATGTATAAAGTCACACTTTCTCTGTGAATTTTCACAAACAAATGCCGAAATAGATGTACAAATACCATTAGCTGTTCCACCAAATACTAGCGCAGTCTTATGTACTGAAACAATAGTGGAATCACCGGAAATTCCATCGCACACTGATACAACATGGTCTCATACTATAGAACCAATACCTGAGTTCCCCTTTGACACCTCATCGGTCGGTATTCAGGTAAATATGGATCCAAACAGTACTCCGTTGGACGTATTCAAGATGATCTTCTCTGAACAGTTACTTGATTTTATGACCTCAGTCAAAATAGACCACCAACTAGAAATAGTCGACGTTCATCATTTTGCCCTATTGATAACGATGAGTTGTTAATGTTTCTGGGATTATGTTTATTACAAGGGCAAGTAAAATTACCAGAAAGGCGTAAGTTGTTCTCGAATGATCCTTTATATTTTCATCCTATCTTTAGCCATGTTATGTCAGGTAGACGATTCGATCAAATTCTCACATGACATAAATGATGGCAAAGGGGAGAAAAAAGTTTTGAATTTTATTGAAGAACTTACAAATAATTTTCGTTGCATATACAAACCTGCTAAAGAGTTATCCATTGATGAATCTTTGATATTATTAAGAGGTCGTCTTTACTTTCGTCAGTATATTAAGTCAAAGAAGGCAAGATATGGAATAAAGTTCTATGAGCTGACATTCGCTGATGGCTATGTTTTGAATTTGATGATGTATTGCGGTAAAGACGATTCCGATTCAACTGCACTAGGCAAAAAGACTGAAAGATTTGAAGATTGTGATGAAGCTTCTGCAACCATATCTAATGAAAGGGCATCATATATTTATAGATAATTATTACAACAGCGTGGAGCTGAGGACTCATGGTAATGGTACCCACAGAAAAAATAGAAAAGGAAATCCCTCTCTTCTGATCAACAGAAAGGTGAAGAAAGGCGACTATTTTTGGAAGCGGAACAATAATGTGTATGTCTCTGTATGGAAAGATAAAAGACCTGTTTTTACTATAACAACAAGAAACCAACCAAAACTAATAGAAGCGTTAAACAGATATGGCAAAAAATAAATGAAACCAGAGGAAGTTGCATCTTACAATCAGTTCATAGGTGGGATTGATAGAGTTGATCAGATGACAAGTTATTATTCATCTCCCAGAAAAACGATCACCTGGTATAAAAGAGTGATATTTCATCTCTTGGACCTCATAACATGGAATGCTTTTTATTTGTATAAAAATATATAAAAAATGGGGTAAATAAATATCAATTCATAGCATTTAGAGACGATCTCATACGACAGATGATAAAACTAGATAGTAACATTAGAGTCGTGGATATTATTAGACAAGAGGGAATTTACAGCAGTCGAAGATTTTTCAATAGACCAAATGTTGTGGATGCTCCTAAAGAAAATAGCAAAAATCATTGGCCACAACTAATTCCTGTACCAACAAATTACAAAGGAAAATTTAAATTTTTTAATTGTAAGCAATGTTCCAGCAAGAATATGAGAAAGGAAACGAGATATTTTTGTTCAGATTATCCTAATAAACCCAATGTATGTCCTGAATGTTTTACTGATTGGCACCTGGTAAATGGAAAGTAGTATTTTTCTAAATGTTTTTATTATATTTACCTAAGACTGATTTGAAACTAATGTTCCTGTACTGATTACAATAGTGTTTTTCAATATTACTTTTTATTATGTTATGATTCAGGAAGTTATAATTGTTTAGTTTTTAAATAAATATATTAGCTTGGATTTATGAAAATCTATGTTTTATTTATATTAAAAGACAACGGTTTTAGCCGTTCTGCCATAATATAACATAATGACAACATATTACACGGCGCTACGACTACGACCGTAATGCGGTCAGAGCCGTTGCGATCCATTGTATCTAATTATTGAGTCTTGACGTGACAGAACTGCTATAACTGTAAGAAATCAATGTATGAAAAATTATACTGTCATTATTAACAAAATAAAAATTCATTTACTGTCCAGCAACGTGTTAAATATTGTAGATTGTTATGTAATAGTACGGATACCCTTTGCAAAAGAGTTATAATTGTTGATTATATACATTTATTTTGTGTATTTGGAGCAAACAACTAATCCCATCAATCAAAAACAAAAAAACTCCCAGTTCGTTACGTAACATCAACCCGATAAATAATGACGTGTTTCAATCATGTTTATGTTACAACGGATAAGTGTCTAAACCGATTGTACGTTCTTAAATCGTATGTAAATCCGATCGGATCACCAATTTCAATTTGAATACAATCAAACCATACGTGTGCATTAAGTGAATTAACGGTGTGGATAACACCAAAACAAAAATTACATATTTTTTTTTGGTTACGTAAAAACATGACTAAAAGAGGAACGCTAATAATGTTAAAACGTCTTTCTGTGCTGCACGTCACAGTCAATTTACACGGAAACCCTCAGCATTGTAAGCATGAAATTAAGTTACGACAACCAAAGTAACTAGTAGTGCATTTCGTATACGTACATTAAATTAAAAAAAATGATGTCCACATATAAAGAATAGGACGTTCTTACACTTAGCCAGGTGAAATAGCGAACGTTTTAACAATAACGTCTACTTCAACCTTAAACGCTGATAAGGATGAGTGTTCGTTGTTGTCGAATTAAGTAAAGCACAAAATACGCATGGAATGTATGCATACATCGAAACAAGACATAAATAACGTTTGTTAGCGACCACATGCTATTTGATTATTATTCAACCTACTAATTTGCAAAATAAACCATAACAAGGATACAATCGAATTGATCATGTACATCAAGTACATTTTATTACTCTTTAACTTTACCGCATATCTTATCTATTGTGCGTGGGATCAGAATATCACTACTATATTTCCTGTCGTTGTAGCGGACAAAAGGAGTCTTCAGGAAACGGGAGATTAGTTAAGAACCTTAATGGGTGGACGGCCCCCGAGATTTGGGAACTAGTCCATTCTTATAAAGGGATCAGGTGCCTTGAATCAGTCGCTGCCTCCACGAAGAACATTAGCGAAGGCTGCAGCGGCTGACCGATCATCGCCACTGCCCACGCGGGGAGAAAGGGTGAAGATCGTCTCGTCATCTTCATCATCCAAATGTGAATCCTTCAGAAGCTCTTCCGGAACGCTGCCCCGCACCCCCAGAATTGTCGGCTAATTCACGATATAAATTCGGCCCAAAAAACGCATGTAAACCAATTGTTTCAGCTTTGATTTTAAACAATTCATTATTTCGTATAAACTTCCTTTGACTGTACGCCCTTCACAGATTCTGGATTTCAAAAATCAACTAAAAATATTTTACCTTGAAATGTGACTTTCTTTTAAAATATCGGGTTAAAAATTGCTATTTTTACGCGTGTTATGTTTACTCCTTTTGTATGTTACTTGTAATAATATTACTTAATAATGTTATACTAATATTTTCCCATAACATTTTTTCTCTTTTCATAATTATCTTCTCTCCTCAAAGAAGTGTCTGGTAGCGATCGCTTTCTGGGTGTGACAAACACTTATTGCATACTGTGACTTTTTATATTAAAAGTACAGACTGTATCTTTCTACTATAACTGTGCATGTCTAGGTCATAGCCAATGTTATTACATTTTGACATGTAAAATAATTAAAGGTGAGAGAACTATAGCTCGACCGGGGAGGTACCATAATTTGCCGTAAAGCATTACTTGGTTTTCGATTGGAGAGGTGCGGTTGCCGGCTACACTTTGAAGCAAGGCGACGATTCCTCCAGGGTACCGACATATCTACGTTCGAGCTCAGATATTATTTCAGTCGTGTTTGTGGTTATGCGTGGATGTCTATGGACTACGACTACTTAACGTCAGGTGGTTTGCATGTTTCTATGTTTCTCTTATCGCGTAAAAGAAAAACAAATATTTCTTCTCTTACTTACATAATTTCACCTAAATCATAACTAGTGGAATGAATGTTGGATTTGTAATATTGTTTGTCAATTCGGATATAGTTGAAAGTTTCGTGGTTTTACTAGGAGACACTGCCACCGTATCAAGGTATATATAACAGTAGTATTTAAATAATGCAGATGTATTTCACATTCAAGGGTTTTCACAGTTATATTCCAGACATCACAGTTTATTTTTGGGTAGTAGTAACACATATGTATGATATGATCCACAGCTTGGTTTTCGTTCTGTTTGATTATGAATGTAACTTAAGTATTAAAAATACGTTACTTATGTTACTGTTGCTACTATTGTAAAAAAATATAATCTACTGTAAAGCAATATTTGTGTTTCCGCTATGGAGTTTGTAGTTTACGGCTACACTGTAAAGCGACGCCTACATTTTAGACCTTAAGAGGAACAAGAATCTAAGTACCACCTGAGGTGGGATTTTAGACCTATTTCAGATTGTATGTGGATGTCCGTGGGCTGGAGCGAACATTTAACCTCATTTTACCTGCAATATTGTTTATTAATAATGCTTACCACCATTCACGGAGCACATAAGTTTAAACTTCCTACCCTCCTCGTAGGGGCCGGCGATACCAGTGATTTCTCTGCCCAGTTCGTCGAAGATTACTGGCTTACTGGGAAGTTCTGTGAAGAAAAGACGAAAGTTAATATGTTACTGAAGTATGGCCTCAATCAATAAAGTATTAACCTGTCCACTGTCTATTTCAGTACAGAATTCTTAACTTCGCTGACGATATATTTTTGTTTCACGCTTTTTAGATTATTTTAGATCAAGTTATTATTTTAGTCCGGTTTTAGAACCATATTTGATTTATTTTATAGTGAATATTAGTTTAAAAACTTTTTAATAATCTCAGATGATGGCGCTGAATGAATTTAAATAATGCAAATTGCAAACGTAAACAAAGATAAAATATTTCTGGACGAAAGAGTCATCTGGGGCGGACTGTTTAGTCCGAATAAATTTAAAATGCATTTTTATAAGAATATTAGAGAGAACATATAGAAATATATCGGGGGCGCTTCGGGCATCAGAAGCGATACTGCGGAGATTTAACCAAATATAAAGTTAGCGACTTATAAACCTTCACGGCAATCTAGTGTTACAATCATAATAGCAATCACATCGCTAACTAAATGTCAATAGAAAGGGCCAGGAACAGAGAGCTCTCCGTGTACCGCGACGCATCCGAATATAATACGTAACGAGCAAGAGCTACCGTCCCTTTTTATAAGAAATTCAGGTAAAACGAAAGAGGTAGGTGGGGCGATTAGGTGATGTCGTCCGATTCGATGCCAACATTTTTTTCCAAACATTTTTACCTTATTTTTAGCGCAACTACCCTATTTTTATTGAGAGCGACATTTTGTTTCCTATCATTGTTATAAAATGTCGAAGTTTGAGGTTTCTTCTCAAAAACTGAATTCGTAGCCGTCCGCCACGTTTAAACTTCTGGTTTTATTTCTTCTACGTACGTGCAAAATGTGAAACAATTTTACTGCTGAGTTATCACTTAAATACTATGAAATGGGGCTCATAAAAAAATGTGTAAAAGGCCCCCTAAAAACCCGCGAAGAATTTGAAACTTCTTTGGTGATGCAAATACAAATCAAATCAATTTTTATAGAAGTTACAAGGAAAGTGATACTTATCTTTTGATTTTATTTACGTACAGTAAGAAGAAATTGGTCAATCGTTTGAAAGTTTCATAAATATAAACTGTAAAAAATAAAACTCTGCATCTAGTATGAATAGACTTAGATATCTTGAATAATTAAACACATATAAAAAAATATGTTAAGCTAATATCATTGCAGAATTTATACATTTCGAACCAATTGAATGGCTTGTAGTCACGGCTAAATTGTGGTGGCGGAGGGAAATTGTCCACAGGTTCTAGTGATCGATTAACCTATATACCCTACGTCTAGTTCGGTTTTTCTTTAATGCGTACTACTTCTTTTCGTGCCTATATTCGTAAGCCAATTTTTGATGGGCCAGTGTAATAACGTAACAGTCTTGCCATATTATCAAATTTAATAGAAAATTTATAAATTACTCGGCAATTTTACTCCCAAAATAGGCGAGTGGGTTTCAACGACTAAAAGGTATTTAATTTGGCGTGACTGTGTTATTACCTGTGAGGAAGGACAGGGCGCCCGCTCCGCGTTCTTACTGCCCACTTTTAGTCATCAATACTTCACGTTAGCTCAATACAAAGCGAAACCCTTTCAATATATTTAACAGGCGAGAGGAAAGGCGTGGTTATGTGGCGATACCTACAAATTTATATCGTCCCTCGACAACAGCGAGGTGGAAACGTCGCGCTAAAATCGTACATTTAGATGTAACGCTCTCCCATATCTATGTATTGAATCGTTTACGTATTTTACGTCATATATATTTTTCTTAAATCAATGCGTCACCAGTTTCTGTATAAGTCGGGCAATTTTTTGTATACTGAGAAGGACTTTAAGGACATTCATCACTACATTCCACTCGGCTCTTATTTTCCCATCGAACTAATGTATCTAAGCCAGAGACATAATAACGCCAAAAATAAAATATTTTATACAGAGTAAAGTCAAAATAAAATAAAATAAACACCGTTAAATTGCTTCTCCGCATAACATGTATGTTCACAACGAGCCGTGCAACTGCTTCAAAATATCGACAAAAATCGTTAATCTTGAGTTTCCGTTTCATAAAAAATGTAAACTGTTGTCGCGCCTGAGCTATGAGCTTAAACAATAACACCACTATTTTTTAACACAATTTACCTACACACGATTTAACAGGTACCCAATTATTTCAGAAGAACAGTTATGTAACTCACTGCAATGAAAATACGACCGTATTGTGTTTTGCATTAGTGCAAACCCAATGAAAGTACCCGTCATTTGTACGGAACGGGTAAGTTTATTCACAGTCAAACAAGCATGGCAGTGATAAAGCTGCTAAATGGGAAACCCTCTCAAACAGGTATTATTACAACAGGTATAGTAACACTTATTTGGTGGTAAAAATATCCTTTAAACATTGAATACTCTAGGAGGGCATCGGGGTTTCGGTTCGAACTCAAGTTTTGAAGACTTATGTAAAAACGATACAAAAAATTTAGTTAAATGGAACCCCTTTTGAAAATAATCTGTAAATATTATAAAACAAACTCCCTCGTCGCGTATGTCTGTCTGATAAAATTAAAAAGTACTGGATGGAATTTCTCACAGTTTCGCACTACCGGATGCAGACCATCAATTCTGATAAATTTATTTTATGGGCAGTACACACGGAGAAGTTAATAGGCATTGTGCTTACAATTCAACAGAAAAATGAACCATTGTCCAAGAACTACAAACGTTAGTTCATCAGAACAAGGATTAAGTTAAATTATTTGAAATAGCATTGGAGCGGATGCCATGCGACAGCCACAATATCGCCATTAGAGCTGACAAACCACCTGCCGGTAACCACACAAGGAAGTTTAATTCACCGACATTGATAAAGTGGCTGTAGTCATTGTCGGAGAAAATGTGCAATATAGAGATACCGTGCTTCATCGTCGGAACAATTAATTGAAACGTGTGTCTGAATCGCACAGGACTTATGACGGGTTACAATATCATTGATCCACTATAGAACTTCAACACAATATTTAACTCTAAGGCGGTATGAAGTTCGCCGGGTCAGCTAGCCATAATATAAATGTGTAGATCCTTTCATTCAACAACTTTTAGGTTGCCAAAAATCGTATTTAAATACAAGTTATATCCGTTCAATTTGATATTTCTGAAGCATGTGAAAGTCCAAGTTTACAAAGAAATCGTGTAAGTAGATCTCTAATGTACATATATACATACATATAGGGGTTAAAATAGGTCGTTGAGAAAGTTTTACTTTCGAAAGAAAACAAAATTACATGTATGTATTCAATGAATAGCGTACTTTGAATCAGTGTTAGCATTTTTTGGTAAAATAATATTGATTTTAATCAGTTTTTTACGCTTTATAAAGTAAACGTACATTAGAATTTTAAATAAAATTTTAGAAATAACGAGCTAGTAGGCTCTGAACTGTCGGTGATAAATGTGGGTAGTACCATGTTTTACATAAAAAGTAATGTTATAATAAAAACCAAGCTCACTAATTGGCAATTTTAAGTGGACTTAAGAGCCTATACAGAAAAAGGTGAAAAAAAACCTATCAATTAAAAAAAACATATATTATTTCAGTTCGTTTTTCAGAACTGTAGATCATTTATAGACCCCTTAATAGATGTACAGGTCATCAAGTCATTTTTGTTAATTTTTATCAATCACAATCAAAAACTCACTTTATTCATATTACCATGCCGACGTACCATTATCTATATTAAAAGCTCGTTATTTGAACGTATGCACACCATATTTTCTTCATCCCTATTTTACCCTACCCTGCTTTTAAGGCATTTAACAACACACAAATGAAGTGGTTCCATTATCAGCGAGACTAGACTAGACGAGCTGGATGCAAGAGCAATGACGGGGACCGTTTGGTACAGTGAGCGCTGTTACCGTTTACGCTGCGTGGATATTTCATGGTTACGGTATTTTTATGAAATCGTTTTATACGGCACTCAAATTTTATGGGTTTATTTTAGCATTCCACTCCTAATCAACGATTTAAATGAAGAAGCCCAGTCATCTGTCACGTGCTGCGGTGTAAAACAAAACTTAAAAATAAACAATTTTCAGCCATGTCTTGCTTCTTATATAACAAATTTAATAAAAAACCTTAAAAACCATCATCTGACCCGAATAGAATTGAAACGGTATATTACTAAACATTTAACAGATCTTAATTATGAGGACATAGAGATATATCCAACATACCAAATTCTACTAAAAAAACGCATTAAACACACACACACATTTATTAACCCTTTAGCGTCTAGTTGTCGTGCCCGAATCTCTTCTCAGAATGGGCGTTAGGGCCCAGACTACAAATACAATGTGCGTCTTAATAGAGATCGCACTTTGAGAACAAAATTGAGATCTCTCAGGCTTGTAGGATTCGTTACGATGCTTCAAGCTCGACCTGAGGCTACACCGTCTTGGCATTCGCAGGATATTCAAACTTCTCACCTCACTTAACATCAGAGGTACCGTGTTTTCGATTTTTGAAATGATCTCAATAAATAGTTAGGCACTTTTTAATTAAATGTAAAATAATGTAGCACTAGGTATGCTGGCGACTTCATCAGAGTTTATCACGAATCGACAGATAGACAGATAGACGCGACGGAGACTTTGTTTTATAATATTTAGAGAAGAAATTTCTACCGAACACAAAATAAAAAAGTGTCTACGAAATTAAATAAGTATATTTACACAATGTAAAACAACCTACACAAACATATATGCATCCAATTATTGTTTAATTTTTGGCCCGATTTAAAAAAAAACTTAACTTATTATGCACCAAAACCTTCCTCGGGAATCCGCGGAAAAGTGCTAACAGCGAACACGATGAGTGATAGATTTGAATAAGGTGGTGGGATCAATTATGTCAATTTCACCTTTTGAACAGCATAACACAATCAAGTAAATTCACTACTGTATTTTAATGACTTACAATATTAGCAAATTATTGTCACTTCCCCAATCGTTACAAATTTATTGGCATAATCAATTGTCGGATCATTATGGAATGCAGCTCGTTCCAGGACTATATGAACACTGTTTCTGCGGGACTGCTGAATTGCATTCTAGAACGAAACAATTCTGACACGCTGATACGACTATCATCATTTTCTGTGTATCGTTGGTCATCAGTGCGGTTCGCACGTTTTATGGCTCGTCGCACATTTGCTTGACTTCTAGGACCTATGTCAGATTATCTTCTCCTTGGTATTGTAAGTTTAAAAATTCTCGCGTACCGACTACTAAATTATTTTGCTAATCGCAGTACAAAAAAATATAAAGGGCAGTACTTTCTTGGAGTTACAAAGGAAATAAATGAAATGTTATATTTCTATGCTGTCCAATATTAATGGTACTTTCAGATATTTCCTTAGAACAGTATTTACATAATATCATTTCTACATAAAAATACATTTTAGTAATAAACTATAATAGAAATAAAATAAAAGAGTACATTACCGACCAAAACCTTAACAGAGCATGCTTACATATGTTTAATTCATAGGTCTTTTAATATTCCATAGTCTAAGCTATCTTTTTTGTTTAATATTTAATTTCTGAACGTCATCTTTGACAGGTTGTTTGACGAACGAACGTGTATGAGAAAATAAAATTGTTGTTCTACAATTTTGTCATGTTTCTTACCTTTTAAACCTTCCTTGGACTTCTACAAATATTTCAAAACTGAAATTTGCCAAGTTGGTCCAACCGTTCTCGATTTTAGCAAGACTAACAAAGGTCATTTCATTTTTATATATAAAGATTAAAAACATATATTGAAAAATTGTTCAGAAAATTTTCCTCTCAATTGTATGATTGTGTACGCAATGGGATGTAAATGAATAATTCATATCGGTGCTATAGTACATGTTCAATCCTTGTTAATATGTTGGTGGGTAGAACAAAATAATCCGCCAGCGTTGTCTTTTAATGTCGCGTCTAGC